>RJWM01013071.1:0-54521 GCA_004363535.1 Dasyprocta punctata | reverse complement strand
ATATTTTCTGTGTTGGTAGACAACCTTGAAATTTGAAAGACTTAATAGAATGAAGGCTTATTCGTCTCATGATACACGTTTATTGGGACCCTGCTCAGTGTGGTCATTGTAGCCACTCAGAGACCCACACTTACAAAAGCTCCCTGTCAACACTTGCTTCCAAAAAGGGAACTGGCAAGTTGAGCTCTGGTTTGAAGTCTGCACCCGGAAGTATCAAATTAATTTCTCATATTTCCTTGTCTAAAACAAGTTACCATGCCATAATTCTGTGGTAGAGAGGTGGGAAAATACGTTCCTAAAGTTTGTAGTGGAGCAGAAACTAGAATCTAGGCAGCCAGGCAGTGGAGTCTGGGCCAGTGGCCATGACCATATGAATTAAACCCATGGCAGGAGTCCTGAGGCTGTATCTGGAACAATTTTGTCATTTTGGACACAGAAGAGATGCCATTGGAAGAATTTAAGTACCAGCCACTTGGAAGGCTGCAGTAGGAAGATCAGTTGGGCCCAGGAGTTCAAGACCAGCCTGAGCAACATAGTGACACCTTGTTCCAAGAGGATGAGACAAAATCAGACAAAAGCTAGAAAAAAGAAATTGAGTAAATTTCCTCCATAATATGGTTATTAGAATATATAGATTTGTAGTTGTTAATATATTTTGATGTAAGAAGCAGAGTAGTATAACAGGTAAGAACGGTGGATTTTCTTTTCTTTTTCCATTTCTTTTTGTCCAACCCAGGGCCTCACACATGCTAAGACAGGGCTCACCACTGAGATACGCCCTCAGCCCCAAGAACATGGATTCTTGAATTAGACTACTTGGGTTGAAATGTCAGCCGTGGTACAGATTACTTATGTGCCTGAGGGCAAGTTACTTGGCCTTTCTGTGCTTCAGTTGCCTCCTATTTAAGTGAGGCCTAGCTTTTCAAGTTATTGCATCATTAAAAGGAACTTAAAACATTGTTTTTGGGAGTGTAACACTACTAAAGTACTGCAGTAGTACATCGTAGCTCTTAAATATTAGCTACTATTTTTTATTATGAATTTTGTTATGCCATGGAGTGAATGACATCTTTAAGAAGTTTTAGCTGTAAATGTTTGACAGTCCTAATTTGTAAGGATATTACTATGTATGTGAGCCAGATTATAATGTTTGACTGCTGCTTAATTTTTAAAAATTTCTGTTTGCGTTCACTCTTGCTTTGCATAGGATTATATGTAGAATCCTGTTTTAAGAATCTCAACATAAAAGAGCTTGTTGATTTAGTTATTAAATATGAGGGATGATTAAATATATGGGGAGTGTTTAAATTAAAAAATATTATTCCAGTAAAAGATACATTTCCATTTATCCCCGTTGAAGTACTCTTACTTTGAACACGCATACCCCATTGTTCTTGCCACTTTCTGAAGCAGTTCTGGAAGTCATCTTTCATGAGTGTCTTTACAAGGTATGATAAAAAACACAGTGAGTGTTGCTGCTAAGTGCATGCAGTAGAAAGACAGGCTTTAAAAAACTTTGAGGTGTGTCCTCATCCACCTTATTCACTGGATCTGGGATCTTGCAACTTCTGACTCTTCCCAGCTCACAATGACCACGAAAGTAAACAGTTTGAATTGGTTCAGGATGTTGAGGCAGCTGTGGTGGTGTCACTGAAGACGCCCCCAGAAGAGGACTTCCAGAACTGCTTCAGAAAGCAGCAAGAGCAGTGGGAAAAGTGTGTTCGGAGAGAGCATGGGATATTTTGAGGAGATTAATGGCAATATGTCTTTTATGGTAGTAAATTTGTTTTTATTTAAACATACAATATTTTTCAGTCATACTTGTATATTTGTACCTAGCACACTCGGTATATCAAAATCTAGGTATATAAAATTTAAATTACAATTTGATTTAAAAAACCCCAAAAACCTCTGAAGGCAAGAGTTCTCAATGGAACAATGGGTGTGTTCTTGCCTGTCAGCAAAGAATGTTTGGAAATATTTGGAGACATTTTGTGATGAAGGGGAAAAGTGGTTGTTGTTGGCATCGAATGGATAGAGGCCAGAGATGCTGGGCACTGGAAATGCACAGGTCAGTCACCGACCTTAACAAAGAATTATCAGTCTAAGTGTCAGCAGTAACAAAGAATTATCAGTCTAAGTGTCAGCAGTACTGACGTTGAGCATCCCTGACCTAAACATAAAAATCATGAATTAGTTTCAATAGAAGGATCCTTTGGAGTCCAAAATGCAGGTAGATTCTTGCTGTAACTACTGTGGGAATGACCTACTGGCTATAACTTGAGGTTGTTTCCAAATACTGCTAAGCAATTCTTTGTAACAAGGCTGTGCTGTAAGTAAAGTCTATGACGTGACCAGTCCACTGTTAGAAGTGTGTTAAGTCTCACTCATGAGAGTGGCTATTAGGACATTCCATTTAGGTGTGGCATATGATCCTTACCAAAGTGTTCTTAAACTGCTGGCAGTGACTTGAATAGTTATAATTTTATTTATTTAAATTTTTTTTTTTTTTGACTGGGGATCGAACTCACAACCTCGCACCTGCTGGGCAGGCGCTTATGCCACTGAGCTAAATCCCTGGCTCCGCAAAGTTATAATTTTAACTTGCATCCAGTGATGACTGGAAGATTTGGTACTTGGTCCGAGATCATGTTCCAGGCCAGAGTTTTTCCAATCTGGCATTACTGACATGTTGGTTCTGATTATTTTTTTTTTGTCTTTTTAAAAAATTTTTTCCTTCTGTGCATTAGAGGATACTTAGCAGCATCCCTGTCTCCTACCTGCTAGATGCCAGTAACACACTCTTCCTTGACCCTCTGGTTGTCACAATTGAGGAAATGAAAACATTGCCATTGTCAAATATTCCTCGCAGGTGAAGGTGAGCAGAATTGCCCCCTGGGGGAGAGTCAGTGTTCTCCACTAATTCGGTTGAGGATACTGCTTTCTCATGGACCAAATAGACTGAACTTAGTAGAGTGAAGCAGGAAAGGAAAAACAGGAGTACATTCAGCTTTAGGAATAAGTGGGAAATCCAAATGACCATTAGAGGGGATCTCGGAATACAAGATGGGGAAGCACATGGTGGAGAGGGAAAATGATTCCTAGCTGCTCTGGGACAGGAGTAAAGTAAGAGAAATTGGGGAAGGAAGCTAGATTTACTTGAAAGCTAGATTTTCAATTATGTCTCTTAATGAAATGTCAGCTAGTAAGGGCAGAGCTGACACGTATAAAAGAGAAATGGTTCTACAAAATAGTAGTGTGGAGGGAGGTGCTTTGCTGATTAAGTTGCTCATTATCTGGAGCCTATGAAGAAAATCAGTCAATGAATTATTGTGATGAAATATGACTTTCATTTTTCCAGAAGCCAAACAACCAAAGCAATCTGAACTAAATTTGTTTTTCATGACTTAGAGGAATTTCTATTTATCCTTGAGTTAAATAAAGTAGAATGCAATAAGTTAGTAAATACTTAGAACACTAAAAAGTATCTTTTCCATAGTAAGCCTTCAATAAATGTTAGTTAAGTTAGTTGTCTGTTAAAATAAAGACCATGAATATGCGTATTCAGTATGGTTTCAGTTTTAAGTTCCTTATTCTGCATCTTTGAAAATTGATAATTCTTTTATGACACATGTACTGCTAATTACCATGTTATGATACATGTAGTAATTTCTGGAGAACCAAATTATTAAATTAACCAGAACATCCCACGTACCAACTGTTTAAAGTAAACTAGAGTTTTCTATAATCTGCTACATATAGAGGCTTAATATTTACAGTCAGGAACTTTATACCATCATCAGCAGAGTAGTCGGTTACATGTTCAGAGTTTAAGGATTAAGCTGATTTTCTGCTTCATTATTCAATGAACATGAACTTTATTTGGGTCTTTGAGGTGTATCACTGAAAAGGGGATGAAAAACATCTAGTAGCAGCCCATTTTCAGTACTAAAGTATAGTTTGAAAAACTCACTGAGTCATCTTCATTCATTTTATTTAGTACCACGTATGTACTTTGTTGGCGAAACACCAAGTATCGACTAATCAACTTCAGTTCATTTGCTCCAGCTAAACTACTGCTCTGGGATGTGATAGGACCCATATTTGATCTTTAACTTAAACAGAATGGAAGAGTGGGCCAGCGGAATGAGAATTCCTAGGTTCTAGGACTTTCAGCCTTGTGTTCATTGTTGTGCGGCCTGTGGCAAGTCTCTTCATCTCGGTGGGAGCTCCCTGTCCTAATCTGTTATGTAGGAGTAGCGGTCCTGACTTCCTGTGAAGTCACTGAAAGCACGAAGTACCTTTGAAGGCACTGTGACAAACACAAAGCTTGCTGGTGTGCTCTCCCCATGTCTACTTCCTCACATCTTTCTCCACGTTGTGGTAGTGTCTTTCCCAAATGTGGGTCTGGATGTTTAACTTCTCTTAAAAGTTTTTCAAAGCATTCTATTGAATACGGAGTAAAATACAGAAATTTCAGTATCATCCACAAGATGACTTCCTCTCTGGCCTTGCCCGCGGGTCCTTAGCCAGCTCCCCACCTGGCCATCCTGTGTGAGATGTCCGAAGCCAGCTCCTGTGTGCCTGCCTGCTGCAAGCTGTCCCCTCCCTGTAGTGCCTCTCCAGCTGACCAGCAGGCCCTGCCTGGTGCTCTCAGTGGAGGCAGCCGTGTCTTCCTTTTCATTAGTATTGTATCTTGGACATATCTCCATTCTAGAGCTTAAAAAAAAAAAGATTTGATTGTTTGTTTGTTTTCATCTCTTTCTAGACCAATAGGTCTTTAAAGACAGGACCTTGGTTGGGCATGGTGGCACACGCCTGTAGTCCCAGCACTTGGGAGGCTGAAGCAGGAGGGTCACCATGAGTTTGAGGCCAGTCTGAACTGCATAGTGAAACCTTGTCTCAAAAAGACAAAAAAAAAAAAAAAAAAAGACTAGACCTAATACACATCTTTGATGTTTAGTGGTACACAGAGCCTGATATGTAGTAGCTATTTTGATGAGTATTAGGTGAATGAATCAATAGATAAAAAGAGATGTTCAGGCAGAATTACAGAAAGGAATTGAGTGTTCATGATTGGAGAACTAATTATATTGTAGCAACTTTAGCTAAAAACTTCAACTTGATTATTTTTTAGGTTAAATTTATTTTCTTTTTTATTTATGAGTAACAAATTTAGGACAGCAAACACAATTAGCCTGTTGAGCCTAGCATATGGTTCCTACTTGAAGACTGTAATTTTAAAGAAATGTATCTCATTTTGATAGAATTTTTTTTTTTTTTTTTTTTTTTTTTTTTGTGGCACCGGGGATTGAACTCACAACCTCGTGCCTGCCTGACAGGTGCGTAAACCACTGAGCCAAACTCCCGGCCCTGGTTTTTTGAGGCAGGGTCACACTATGTAGCTCAGGCTGGCCTTGTGCTCACGTTGTAGCCCAAGCCAGCCTCGAACTCACAACGCTCCTCCTACCTCAGCCTCCTGAGTGCTGGGATTAAAGGCGTGCGCCACCACGCCCAGCTCTTAATAGAGTTTTTAAAAAGAGGAAGTCAGTAATATTTGAATGGTTGATACATAAAATAGAGGAAAAACCATTTAAAAGATTCCCTATCCCTTCAAAGCTAATCTTAATTAAAAAAAAAATTAGTACCTGTTTGTAGTACATGTTAAATTCATTTGGGGAATTGGTACAGGTATATATTACATCTTAATTTGTTTTTCTCATCCCCTTTCCCTTCCCTTTTCCCTATTTACCTCTTGGTCTCTTTCCCCACCTCTCTTTTTGTGCATGTTTGTGATGTGTGATGTTTTCATTCCGTGTGTGGAGCTGGAACATGTACATAACTACACCTTAATTGCTTTTTTATCCCCCGTCTTGGAAGTGGCCTGTATGTCCACCAACAGATGAATGAACAAAGAAAACATGATATTTATACACAGTGAAGTGGTATACTTTCCATAAAGAAAGATAAACTTGAATCATTTGTAGGAAAATGGATGCACCTTAATTTCTCTTGTTGAATATTACTTTTGATTGTTCAGAGGATGAAGAAAAACTCTTTGGAATAAAAAAAAATCTGTTGTTTATGTATAGTGGATGGGATATCCATGACTGTTTGAGGGCCAATTGTTTTTTTGGGGGGGCGGTTCTTTTTGAGACAGGGTCTCACTGTGCAGTTCAGACTGGCCTTGGGCTCACTTTGTAGCCCAGGCTGGTCTTGAACTTGCAATGATCTTCCTGCCTCAGGCTCCCGAGTGCTGGGATTACAAGAGTGCGCCACCACGCCTGATTCAAGGGCCAATATTTTGAATGAAATAGATTTAGATTATTTATAAACATGGTATAGTTCATATATACTTGCACCATTGAGAGTCATATTGAATTAAGCCTTGCTTTTTAAAAAAGTAGAATAGTAAAAGAACTACCTTAATAAAATTCAGGTCAGGCATTTGGGATTCAGAATCACTTCATGACTCCATGATTAGTAGATTCCTTTCATTCACGTGACATTATTTTTTAGATAGTTACCCTTAGGAGTTTTCCAAATCAAAGCATAGATGCAATGAATCAGAATTCTTGTCCAGGGATAGTGTTTCCCTCTCAGAAATTTTGCTGTAAGCCGGGTGTGGTGGCGCACGCCTTTAATCCCAGCACTCGGGAGGCTGAGGTAGGTGGAGGGGAGGCTGAGGTAGGTGGAGCGTTGTGAGTTCAAGGCCGGCTTGGGCTACAACGGGAGCGCAAGGCCGGCCTGATCTACATAGTGTGACCCTGCTTCAAAAAAGTAGGGCTGGGAGTTTGGCTCAGTGGCTTAAGCGTCTCTCTGGCAGGTGTGAGGCTGTGAGTTCGATCCCTGGTGCCGCAAAAACAAAAAAAAAGAAATTTTGCTGTAGCTCTCCCATTGTCCTTTGTCATGCCTCTTAAAAGTCTGGGTTTACCTTCCATAGGGACTTAACTACTGCCAGAGATATGCAGTCTCTGTGCTTGCAAGTTGTTTCCAGTCCAGTGGTGGAGAAAGACACACACAGAATAATTATAGCTCAATGTGGTAGTATAGTAAAATAAATAATGCATGGTTGTTGTGGAACACCCAGGGATCCTAGCCACCCCTGCCAAATGTTGTTTTAGATTATAAAATGCTAATTCAGATTTTAAAAGAAACATGTTGCCGTGGGCTCTCTTACAAGTTGGAAAGCATAAATTCCAGCTCAACACCTGACACCTGTTAAGAAAAGCACGTATTTTTATGGTCCATGGATGGTCTCTGTGAAGCATTTTGTCATCTACCTATCAGTGAAAGATAAACTATTTGGTGACAGATATAGTTTATTCAAGGGGAACATTTTTCAAATATGTGAAATAGGGAATAGTAATTTTTTTATTTGCCGTTTCAAATGATTTTAATGTTTCTGAATTCAGTTGCTTTGAGATAGGTTACTGGTTTTATACTCTATCAAGATTTTAGTCTTTCCACTCATTGTTTTCTAATTAACATTAGTTGAATCCTTGATTTTTTAAAAATGTACTTTTAAAAGCAATTAGATAACCGAGACAGTATAACCTGGATATAGAATGAGGGTGTGACTAATGCTAGTTTAACTCATTCAGTTCATCACCAAATCATAGTTATTATAAAATGTTAACTTCATTGACAACTTTGGCAGACTGTAGTAAACAGGTTTACAAAGATAGGTTTTCCTTATCCGCAAGAGTCTCTTAATAAAATTGATGGACTGTCATGACCAATTATTTCAAATGCTATTGACCTAACCACATTTCCTGTTTTTGTTTTTTTTTTTGCGGCACCGGGAATTGAACTCACAACCTCGCGCCTGCCAGAGCAGGCGCTTAAGGCACTGAGCCAAAGTCCCGGCCCTGATTTTTTGAGGCACGGTGGCACTATGTAGCCCAAGCCGGCCTCGAACTCAAAATGCTCCGCCTACCTCAGCCTCCTAAGTGCTGGGATTAAAGGCGTGCGCCACCACGCCCGGCTCACATTTCCTGTTGATGTGTACTTTTTTGGATATCCCTTTTTGGGGAGCAGAGAGCAGAGACTAGATGAGGTTAGCATAGGCTATGATTGATTATCTCATTAAATATGGAGTTTATGTATTTTATTCAGTGTTCCCCCCCCAATCAAGCTTCACCACATTTTTCTTTCTTCTAGGATTCTATTATTTTACTTTTAACTGCTATGAAATTGTGGTATTATGATGATCAGAAAAAAAAAACATATGTACATATATAACTACAGTGTGGATTGTGAGTTGTGAATTTGAAACTGAGTTGTAAATGTCAAAATGATAAAGACAAACTGAATGGAGTTAAAATTAATTTCAGATACAAAATATATTTGTATATATAGAGTGTTTTGCATTGTTTGGAAGATTTTTCTTCATTCACCTACCAAAGGTACTTAACCACCTACCTCTTTCATTCATATTAAAAGTGTGCTAAACAAAAGAGACAAACCTTGAGTCACAACATTTGGTTGTTCTAATGTCACGACATGAACTAGAATAACGGCATTAGTCAGAATCTTGTTTCTCCTAGCAGTGATTGCTGGAAGTATGCTGCTATCTATAGCTTTCTTCCTCATCTTCTCTGTGATGTTCAGAGGAGGCTGTCAGCGTCGTGGCAGCCACTGAGGGTCACATGCCTGACTGTCTTCCTGTGTCTGCCAGAGGAAGAAGCGTCCCTTTTTTCCAACGATGATGCACCTCTGTTCTTCTCTTTTGTTTTCCTGTTCCTTCGTGGGTTGTGTCATCTTGCAGTTTTAGTCTCTTCCTTTCTGTTGTATTCTCTTTAAGCTCTTCAATTAATAATTCTCTCTTTAGACACACACACACACACACACACACACACACACACACACTGAGCCTTCCCTCAAGCTACCAGTCAAGCTACCACGACTTTTATCTCTTTCCTTTTATAACCAAGCTTTGAAAAATGTGTACGCTCATTTACATTTTCTCAGACTGACTCATTTCCTTTAACACTTTGCAGTTACCTTTCTATCTTGCAGAAACTGTGCTCTTGACAGTTTCCAGACCCTTAGTCATGAAATGCATCCACTCTTTCGTGGTCTTTGCCTCCTTTACATCTGTGCATGGGATCTTTTTGCACTCAGCTTGATTCCCAGAGCTGCTCTTGCCTTCCTCCTGTCTGCGCATTCTCTCTGCTCAGCCTCTTCTCAGGTGGTGATCCTGTTTTAGTCTCATGACTTTGGCAGCCCTGCCCCATGACTCGCAAACACTTCTCTAGTCCTAACCTGTGCTTTACCTCTGCACCCAGCTGTGAAGTTGGCCAGCACTCAGACCCCCTGTGTCTGGAACTGGTTACTTTCTCCTCAAATCCTCTTCCTCCATGATGGCTCACTTCGTTTATCCCTGTTGCTTAGGCTTGAATCTAAGATTGACCCAGTCATTAGCACTCACTGACCTTGTCTTTGTGATGCCTTTGAATTCATCATTGCAGAGCCTTCCCCTAAGGAGTGTGTGCCCTCCCCCACCCAACAGGTATCCTTCGTTTTCTGCTCTCCTTTTTCCCAGCTGCTGTGCGATCACTCTGCTTGAAGCCTAAAGCCCTTCTTTGGCACCCTGCTACCTACAACATATTTCTTGGGCTGATATTCTAAGCCCTTTTTACTGTGGTTCCAGTTTTCCATCTCAGCCTCATCTTTGACTTCTGTTCCATATTCTTTTCCAACTGGGTGATGCCTCATTAGACCAATGCCAATGGCTTGCTCTTCAGAATATTCCTAATCTTACTGCTTCTTAGCACCTGCGCTATACCCACCCCAGTCCAAGCTGCCATAATCTCCTGGATTACTACCATAGCCTTGTATCTGGTTACCCTGCAGCTGCTTTTGCCTCTTAGAATCAATTTTCTGTATAGTAGATGGAGATATCTTTTAAGTATAAAAATTAGATCATGGAATAGACTCTTACAGCTCTCTAGTTGCTTTACTCAGAATAAAAGCATATGAACTATTTATGACAGCAAGGCCATACAGGAGCTATCTCACTGGGAAATACTGCCTTCTCCCTGTCATCCATAGGAGTGTATAGAAGTTCATAGTAGCTTCTTTCATTGCTACAGGTATACTAGTATTGGCCACAATGCTAAGTGGGAACAAGGTTAGATGATAATGTTCCAGACGTCGTTGGTCCCCTTAATTAGAAACACTTCTGCTACATTGGCCTTCTAGCTGTCCTTAGAACATATAAAATTGTTCTACCTCAGGGCCTTTGCCCATGTTCACTCCTTCTATCGCTTTGGTTCACTTTCCCTACTCGATTCAGGTTTTTACTCACATACCACCTTCCCACTGCTCTCCCTTATAGAAACCCCTCTCCATTCGCTGTGCCCTTGTGCTGCTTTACTCTTCTTCTGTGTACTTATAACCACTTAACTTCTATATTCATGCATTGATGTATTCATCCATTTCCCCTGCCAGAAGCTCGCTCCATGGAGTAACCACCTGTCTTGTTCACAGTCTGTTCCCAGCATCTAGAAGAGTGCCTAGCATAGTATCATGTTCACTAGACATTTGTTGACTGGATACATGAACAGATGTTTTATGCTTGGCTGTCTCGTGCTGTCATCTTCCTCCCTTGCCTTACCTATCTAGAATGTTCTTTATTTGCATCTTCAATTCCTACCCAGTTTTTGGGGGGCCATTTTAGCTGTGACCTCTTCATGCTGCCTTCTCTGATTTTGCCAGTTCTTTAAAACTTTCATAGTGCCTTCCCTGTATGTCTTACTGTGTGTATTGTGGAGTGGTTTACGTTTCTCTCTTCCTTGCTGGTGCGTGCAGAGTGTGGTTTCATCCCATTGTCCCTATGGCTGGGTGCGTCAGTTCCTACACAGTGTCCCTTGAATAGGCACAATGTCTTCTTGGGAGAAGGGCCCATGGGAAACTTTATGGCTGGAGGCCCAGGGTGTTACCTGTCAAAGCTTCTACATGTTGGAGGCCTGATTCACTTGGGAAGATAGAGTAAGTTGGAGGTAAGGGAATAAGCACTAAACCTTGTGAAGAGCTGTTGCAGGGCAAGCCACATGAGCGCCATTTTGCACCTTCTACAAATTCACACGGAGACATCGACACCGCATTTGCAAGAGCCCCTTCGGCCGCCTGAGTTTTCTTTACTGATCTCATGGATTGGAAGTGTGGCTGGGAGCAGGAAGGAATAAACATGTTCTATGAAAGTTAAAGTGTCACAAAACAGAAAGTTGTTAACATAAGTTCTTTCTCACTTTTAGTTGTAAAATACATTTTAGAAGGTGAAAGATTAACAAGGAAAGCAATAAACCCACAGAAATTTGTCCTCAGATTACTATTCCACTTTTATTGAAGCAGACTTTGTTATTGTTTTGTTATGGCATTAATCAAACGGTGTTGTTAATTTGGAGTTCAGTTCCATTATCTTCAGTTCCTGTTAGGATGCTGTCAAAATATACAGAACAACCAGTGTTTTATAATTTAAGTGCATATAAAAATTGGCACATAGCTGATATGCTAGAGCAGTGTACTTTGCCTTAGGGAAGGAGTGGGGACACGAAAATCTTAGAAAACCCAAGTAGAATGTGTATTTGATAATGTTACAAGGAAGAACTATCTGTATTTTTTGGATGGATGAAGGAAGAGGCTTCCTTTTAGAGAGGTGTATTACATAATCTGTTTTTATTGCGCCTTATTCATCCACATAGGCAGTAAGGTTATCCTGTAGCTTAGCAGTTCTTTGTACCACATAAAGATTTTGGCTCCCACTAATAAAAAGCTGTCTGAATTGTAGAATTCAGATATACAAGAAAAATGAATTTTAAAATGCATGGCAAATTTTAGGGGACAAAAAGTGAAGCACATCACCTGGAATTTAAGAGTTTTATTCTTTTGTTATAGGATGTAAGTATTGCATTTAATTGTAGATTATGTCACAAGAGTATGGTGTTTATCTTTTAAGATAAAAAGTTACTATAAAGAATATTTTAACTTAAAAATGCATATATTTCATTGAACTTTTTTTCTTTAATATTTTTTAGCTTTTCTCAGAAGAGTTGTCAGTATAACTGATTATAGTACCATACTTCTTAAGTTAGCAGTAGTTTTCTTTGAGTTGGCTGTTTTGTGTTTTTTTTGGTGCGGGGGGTGGAAGTTAGGTCTTTAAAAGCAGGTCTAAGTCCGTGTCAGCAGGATAAAGACTCAGCTGGTTGATTGTCATCACAGTTTGTTGGAAAGGCTTATTTCTTTGTGTTCAGATGTTTCTCAGAGTTCTGTTTATAAACATTGTCAGAAGCAGAGAGTGTTAGGAATCTTCCACTTGAGAGAAAAATGACAGAAAGAATAAAATCATTGCTCGGCTTGCCCCTGGTTTAATGCTCAGCCTCTCCGCCTAATGCTGTTGAGGATTACCCCTGCGCACTAGAGAGTGCAGAACGATGCGTCAGCACACTGAGTTTGTATGAAGTGCAGTGTGTACCTCTCAGTCCTGATTAAAGTTAAGTTGTGTTTCAACTGTTCAACATAGGACATTCAAAAGAGTTGTATTTTTAACAAAACTAGAACTGTTTGTCTGCTAAACTTCTGCCTTTAAGGCAGATTTAACCTGCTCCTGACCTTCAGCCTCATTAATTTTTCTAATAATTGAAGCCTCTTAATGACTTTGTTTTTGAAAATTATAAGCATTAACTTCATAAAATGTATGGAGTTTTAGATTTTTAGTTCAGATTGCAGTTTCTTGTAATTTCAGCTTTTTATATATTATATACTAATAAATAATAACAGGTTGTGTATATGAGCGTGTGTTGCATAATGGTGAACGGTGGCACATTGTGGGTTACTTGTTTGACAGGGGGGTGTCGCGTAGTGAAAGTTTAAAACCCAGACTGCTGGGAGTTGGTGGGGAGGCCTGCAGGACTGGGAGTTGCCCAAATCTCCAAAGGTCAGACTCTGACTACTCTTGGAACAAAGCAAGTGTTCCCCACCCCCAATACCTGCCCTACTCTTCCGTCTACCCTTGCCAAAACATGCACTTAAAAGCACTAGGGAAAGGAAAATTTATTCTGTGGAGGAGAGGATCAAACAGAAGTTCATTTGGTTCATTCATGTTTGACGGAGGGAATCTAGTGTAAATATTTAATCATAGAACTTGTGAAATGACATGTCTTTAAAATGAAATTTATTCCTCATCAGTGTTTCTATGAAGAGAGAGCTAGCGGTGGACAACCTGACATTTTTCTTCCAGTTATGAGTATAGTTATAAAAAGTTCATAGTAATGAATGACAAATACATCAATTTCAATTTCATTGTTTAAGCAGTCAAAATCATGTAGTTTATAACAAAACTATTGCCTGCATTAGTTAGTAGTCTCTTAGTTACGGATAGGCAATAAAAAGATGAGACATGTTGAAGGACATGATTCACTTTGACTGATTTGAAGCAGTTTTAGTATTTCTTTGAAGCAGAAACCTTTAAAAATGCCTTTCTCTTTCTTCTTTCCTTCTGTCTTTCCCCTAATTTGAATTGCTTAACCATGTGCTAATTTGAATTGACTGCATGGAAGTTGATTGCTAATAACAAACCACCTATCCAAGTATTATTTTAGTCATCTTAGGCCAAAAAAATCTGGGAGTAGAAGCATAATGTGTAAGTGAATAAAATGATTTTTATATAGGGTGATGAGTAAATAATTGATTCTGATGATGACTTGATGAGAAGGGCACAAATAAGGAAATACTGTCATCTTCGCAATTTATAAACTGATTAAAAAAAATAAACTCCTGATTTCAGCAACAAGAATGCATGAACACACAGTTCTTGAGTTTAGTTCTTTGAGTAAGCAGAGCAGCTGTCTATTGGCCCTCTGCCTACGAATAGGCCTAAAGGAAATAGAAAACAGTAGACAAAGAAGAACAAACACAGGCTGCCTCTCATACACCATCCTTCAAATATTTGGTTAGAGATTTCAGGGGACAGTACATCAAGTTTTTTTTTTTTTTTTTTTTTTAAACTAGATAATGTTTGATGATTTTGAAATAGTTTTAGGAAGAAAAACCTGAAAATAAGGTAATGACTCCTTTATTTGACTTTGGTTAGAAAATAAGATGTTCTTATGGTTGAATATTTAGCTAACTGGCATTTATTTATTTTTATTTTTATTTATTTATTTTTTTGTGGCACCAGGGATCGAACTCACAACCTCACACCTGTCAGGCAGGTGCGTAAGCCATTGAGCCAAACTCCCAGCCCAGCTAACTGGAATTTATTACCTTAAATATTTAAATAAGTTTTGGGGTAATTTTTATTAAATCTTTCCTTAAATACATCTAGTGCTCCCTATCTTACTAGAACAAAGATGTTGTGGTGTTAGTTAATCCCTTCCCGATGATTTAGGATTATCATTTTGTATGGTCCTTATTACACAGTGTCTCAATATTGTCCAGTGTTTCTTTTTGTGTCTTTAATAAAGTCATACTGTCAGTTGTCACCTCTTCGTAATTATTATGCTTGTTTCTGTCAGGTCCTCCTTGTAATTTTTATGAGTTGAGAAATCACATTACTAAGCTTACTATAAATTCTCTGTTATGTAAGGAAAGGTTGCTTAGGAGTTTACTCCTGAGCATAGAGGCCTTGTGGTAAGTCGTGGAAATAATTCAAGTGGAGGAATCATGCTTCTTTGCTTAAGGCTGTATTTTAGATGGTAGAGTCTGTCAAAAGTCTGATTTGTAAATAGTGTAAATTACTATATATTGAAGACACCTTGAATGAATAGTTAACTTGGAGTTACTTGAAGGAAAATTTTACTTCTAGATTACTTAATATTTTTAATTCTTAGATGCTTTCTTCCATTAATTAATTAAATCACGTATTATTAAACACATGACTGCCTACTATGCATGCCTATAAATGCTTTTCAGTATTAACTTAAATCAGTTTATCCATAGGCAATTAATCCTGTTCTCATTCTTAAATAACTATAAATGACTTTGGCTACATCTGCGTTTTGAATTAGGGACCATCATGTCCTTTTTTGGTATTTGCTTTGTAGCCTTCCTCCTTGTGGGGAGAGAGGGGCTGAATGCCATAACCAGTTTCTTCCAGCTCTAGGGAAATGGGAGAAAGGAGATTCATATTAGGCCAGTGTTTTGTATCTCTTTTGGAGATAAATATTTTGTATTTAAAGATAATATTTATATAGTCTGTGTGTATGTAGGTATGCATATATATCATATCTGCACATGCACATACATGTTTATCATAATTAAGGTAAAATTACCTGTGTCAAACTTGAGTCTGGTCCAAACTCTGACTATTGCTTATTCTCCCTAGAGATAGTAATACGTTCACGTTTGGGTTAATTTCTTGCTGGCAGTTCTAAGTAGAAGAGAATTCTTTGTGCTGTGCTGATTTGAAAGAACACAAGAAGGTTCTCAGGAAGACTAAAGAGAGCAGTATCATTGATCAGTGATACTGAAAAAAGCATTTTTTTCCTCACTAAAAACATTGGTAAAATGGGCACAACATACAACTTACCATTATAAAGTATTCATTTTTGTGGCATGAAATGCATCTACATTGTTGTATCACCATTACCATTGTCCATACACAGAAATCAATTTTTTAGAAATTTGTACTTTAGTTAACTATCTGGAACAGGAGTTCCAAATTTGCTCCAGAACCCCTGGAGGACTGGTCTGTCTCATTAACCCTGCGAAGTCTGGGCTTTGCCTGTCTGTCTCCCATATGTATCATTTCATGTGATGCTGAGCTCCAGAATAATGTCCTGGGCCTTTTTGCCAGTTGACTTTCCTTGGCTTTGGCAGTTGATTTTCTTTTCTCTGATCTGGTGACAAGCATTCTCAACAGTGACAGCTTTTGGATGAGTTTTATATTGCTGAACTCTAGATTTCTTCCCAAATCAGTCTGCTCTTGCCACAGTTGCCTTTACTCCCTGGTCAGATTCAGTGCTGGTCCAGTGCTAGTCTTGTCCAGCCTGTCTGGCTCACGGTGGTTAACAGAGACTCATCTGGCCATAATCAGAAGTATTAAGCAAGACTTTAAATTCTAACCTACCTTCTTTTAATTGAAGACCATGAAAAGTCTACCAAACAAAGTATTAAATGACATTTTACTTTATTATAATTTCTAACCTTAAAAGATGGATGTCAAATTATCCAAAGTACAAATAGAAGGAAAAATAATGGATATTACTAACTAGTGTTGGAAAAATAATTTTTGAGTTAGCTATAAATATATACTAGAAAAGAGATTGAATAATTTCCTTTAATAAATTTGGCCGCATAGTTATGAAACTTATTAACCTATTTTTCTATCTTGTATTGTTATTTATTATATATTATATATTATCATCATCAAGCCTAATGTCTTAAAAAGAACTAGTGTCTTAAAACAAAATTTTATTGTTTTGTGTCGTTCTATGTGCCTGTTCCTAGCTATACACAGTATTAAGTCCCTAGTTTGTTATACATATATATTCTTGCAAAAGTCTCAGAATAGCCAACATAGGAGAAAAAATAGTATCTTTAACAAATAATGCTTGAGCAACTGATCATGTACATGCAGAAAGAAAGAATGTAGACACAGTCCTTACACCTTTTGTATAAATTAATTCAAAATGAATCACAAAGCCAAATGTAATATATAAAACCGAAAACTCCTAGGAGGCACCATAAGGGGAAATGTAGATGACTTTGGGTTTGGTAATAACTTTTTGGATATAGCACTGTTAGGAGTTATATCTACCTGTCTTCCCAAGGTCTCATGTGCTCATAGGTGGGGCTTTGGGGAAGTGATTGGATCACGGGGGCGTGGTAGTCACCAGGGGATTGTACTCATTACTGATGAGCTTACAGCTAAATGTGATGTTGAGAGGTGAAGCCTGATTGGAGTAGGTGCATCAGTGGGGGTGTGGCCTGGAAGTGTTTATCTCCCTTTTTCCTCCCTTCATCTCTCTCTGCTTCCCTGCAGCCTGCAGCCGTGCTCCTCTGACATGCCACTCTGGCCTGCAGCCAGCCCTTATGGATTGAAACCTCTACCAACTGTGAGCCAAAATAAACCTCTTCTCCTTGCGCTGGGTGTTTCATCCCAGCAACAAGGGAAGTGACTAAGACAAGCACCAAAGGCACAGTCCATGAAAGAAGTAACAAAGAAGCTGGCAGTGTTTTCGGAAAACTAAAACTAAATCTGTATGCTCTAACAGTTACATTCACTGGAGTTTATCCAAATGAGTTGAAAACTTTAAAAGTTGGAAACAACCAAGATATCCTTCAGTAGGTGAATGGATAAACTGTGGAACATCCTGACAGACAATATAGTATTATTCAATAATGTAAAGAAATGATCTGTCAAACCATGAAAACGCATTGTGAAACCTTAAATGCATATTATATATTAAGTGGAAGAAATGAAGTGAAAGGCTAACCAGCATTATGACTCAAAGTATATGACACTCTGGAAAAGGTAAAACTATGAAGACAGTGAAGATATCAGTGGTTGCCAGAGATTAGGGAGCCAGGAGGGTGAATAGAACACAAGGTTTTTAGGCATTGAAACTACTCTGTATGATACTATAATAATGGATACATGTGACTCTACATTTGGAAAAACCTATAGCATATAATATCAAGAGTAATAACTAGTTAAACTATTTAAAAGGGAAAACTGAAGAAAATGATGGAAAGAGAAAAAAATATTCCTAATCTGAAAATCTCTATAATCTGTAAAACTTTTTGAGCACCGTCATAATATTCAATCAATAAAATCTGTAAAATATTACAAAATCTGAAATATTTCTGATCTCATGCATTTTAGATAAGTGATACATAACCTATAACAAGATAGATACTTGCTTAAATATTAAAATCCCCAAGATTATTGTGTCATTGTATTGCTTTAAACTAGAAACTTTTACTTTTTGGTATTTATTAAATATTTCAGAGACCCTTAAAACAAGAAAAATAAGATCACATAGAAATATATAACTATTCATTCCAACATTATCAATAAAAGGCTACGTAGTAGAATGAAAGATGAAAAGATTAATTAGCTACAGTTGGGAAAAAGTATAAAGCTAGCCTTTGCAATTTTTCTTCTACTTTTTGGTAGTGAGGTGTAATACAGATCATAGGGCAGCATCACATTGAAAATCATTTTCAGATGGGTGGAATTAGGAATTGTGGCCATCCAAATGGGAACTTGGGATGGAGTCAGTAAGATGTGTTTGGTGAGCATCTGGCAAATTCCAACATATGGTGAAATGAAAGCTTTAGAATATTTTTATCCACAGACCACATTAGTACATGCACACACCCACCTTTAATTATGAAAAAAGCTCTAGAAGGACACAGGCCTTCACTTGAATTGTACTTAGTTTTTCTACCTGTTCTCTCATCCTTAGTAGACAGTTTGCTATTCTGAGTCCCCCAGTGAGAGGTGGTAGCTCATCACTCTTTGATTTAGTTTCTTCTTTGGAGAATTGATTGAAATATTAAATCCCAATAACAGTAGAGACATTTTATGGAATTTTAACTGTAAGGTTGTATTTTATCTTCTGTTCTTAGATTGTTCTATGAAAGTAAGTACGTAATTCTGTTTTAAGGAAAGTTCCTTTGACAGCATTGAAGCAAAGTCATGAAAATAAAATAATTATGCAAAATTATGCATGTTATGAAAATACTTTACGTAAGTCAAGTAAATGCGATTGTATTTAAGAGAGTTTTCTTTTTATTTTAAAAGAAACTCTTAGATGTTTCATTATAATTTGGACAATTAGCATTTATTCTAATTTTTGTATCATACCACAAATATTCATTGGTGAAAGCATGTATAGAGTGTGGGATAAGCAATCATAAAATGTTTTTCTTAAAATTTTAGAAATGTTATTAATTCTAATGTAAATTAGAAAATGAAGTTTATACTTTCTGATGCAACTGATCCTTCATAGTAAGATTAAAGTAAAGCAGATACAGAAGAAGTTCTGGTACATTATCAAATTATCTGCTTTATTATTTTTTACAGGTATTATCTATCTTACTATCTTCATTTTAATTGAGTATCTTTTTTATTTAAGAAGAAATGAACACAGAAAAGAGAAACAAAAAGCAAAAGAGACAAACAATAACAACAAATCCGATACGATAACATTATAGGTTTACAAAATGAGATGGTTGGAATTTGACAGTAGTTGTAATATTGCATATTGTTACCTTCAAAGGGGTTGTTCAGAGTAACAGATATAGACATGTAAAATTGATCTAATCATATGAGTATTAACTGTTCTTTTTCAAAAGCTAATGCATTTAGTAGTATAGTCATTTTAACTATCTTATGTACATGTATTTATAAATTCATATCTTTTTCCGTTTCCCTTCCTTCTTTCCTCCTTTTGAATACCTCTTGTTGTCTTTAAAATAACTGCCCATATCATCAGGCCTAATATAATCAAACAAAATAGTTCAGAAAAAAGCCAATAAAAAAATAAAACAATGGTAACAGAAAAGAGAAACAAAAAGCAAAAGGGACCAACAAACAACAACAAATCCGATACTGTAACATTATAGGTATACAAAATGAGATGATTGGAGTTTGACAGTGGTTGTAACATTGTGTATCATTACCTTCAAAGGAGTTACTCAGATTGACAGATATAGACATGTAAAATTGATCCAATCATATGAGTATCAACTGTTCTCTCTCAGTAGTTAATGCATTTAGTAGTATAGTCATTTTGACCATCTTATGTATACTCACATGTAAATCTATGTCTTTTTCCTTTTCCCTTCCTTCTTTCCTCCTTTCCCCTTGTAATACCTCTTGTTATCTTCAAAATAAGTGCCCATACCATTGGGCCTAATATAATCAAACAAAATAGTACAGAATAAAACCAATAAAAGATAAAACAATGGAAGCAATACATAGTAATACAACATTGATTTCTATAATGCCTCATATTATCTTCTAAGCAGTTGCCTATATCATCTGTTATAATACAATCAAACAAACTAAAATAGGTTAAAATCACTCAAAACAGAACAATGAAAGCAATACAGGGTTTCAAAACAAGGTGATCAAATATCAACAAAGGCTATCCTAATATACCTTGACATCTCTGGAATAGCTGTCTATATCATCATATATAATAAAATTAGGCAGGTCGAGATAGAATAAGATCAAACTAAATAGCTCATTAAAGACATTACTGGACTCAAATCCCGATGATGGATTATTCAATTGTCTGTCCCACTCAGTGATATCCCTCTACCGCTGTTTCTGGAGCTATGGACTTTTTTGTCTCTCTCTAAAATGTACTCCAGTATTCTTTGTAGGGTTGGCTTGGTTGTCATAAATTCCTTCGTTGTTCTTTGTCATGGATGTATCTTATTTCTCCATTGATTTTGAAAGATAGTTTTGCAGGGTACATCAATCTGGGTTGGAAGTTGTTTTCTTTCAGGGCTTGAAATACTTCACTCCAAGCTCTTTTGGACCTGATGGTTTGTGTTGAGAAGTCTGTCGTGATTCTGATGGGTTTTCCTTTGTAGGTGATCTGGTTTTTTTTCTCTAATAGCTTTTAATATTCTGTTTTTGTGTTGAATTTCTGGGATCTTGATTATTATATGTCTGGGTGTAGGTATATTTTGGTTATGTTTAGCTGGAGTTCTATATGCTTCACTTACCTGAAAGTCACTTCCTGTTCCCATGCTTGGAAAGTTTTCTGAAATTATTTCTGTAAATAGGCTTTTAATTTGATTTGTATTGACCCCTGCTTTTTCACTCACAGCTTTTATTCTTAAGTTATGTTTCTTTGGATTGTCTTGCAGCCATTGTATTGTTACTTCCAGGTTTCTTGTTATTTTTAAAGAGATCTTTCCTTTCATGATCACAAGCTGCAAACCTGTCTTCAAGGTTTGAAAGTCCATCATTAGCTTCCTTCAGGTGGTTTTGCCAGCTTTCATTGGAGTTTTTGATTTCCTGGTAATCTCTTTGAATCTGTTTCAGGTATTCTGAATCTTTTTTGTATTGTTCATTCCAGGTTTCCCTCATTTTCCTATGCTCCATTTTTTCAACTATGTCTCCTTTAGGGTTGCCTAGCAGTTCTTTTATTATGTTTTTCATTTCTTCTTTTAGTTGAGTTAGTATTTCTGTTCTAATTTCTTTTATAGCCTTGTCAAATTGTTTCTTTACTTCAGTTTCCATCACCTCTCAAACTTTAGTTGTGGAACTCCCGATCTCCTCTGCGTTTGCTTCTCCTGGACTTGCTCTGCTTGAACTAGAGGCCAGAGACTGCCCCCTGCTTCTTTGTCTTGGCATGTTCCTGTGTTCCCCTGGGCAAATTGGTACTGGGGACCCAGGCACTCCCTGCATTGGCTGAAACCTCTCTGAAGTGAGACAGGTTCCTCCAGCTGGTGCCGACTATGGATATCTGATGGTTGCCACTGGGGGTGCTGTTACAGCGCTATCCACTGCCTTTCCCTAGCCTGCCTTGGCTCCATGATGGCTGGTGGGGTGCGCGGAGGGGCTGGCTGCCACCTACGAACCTGGGCTGGTGGGCTGGTCACCCGTGGACTCTCCACCACCACCCCTGGAGCGTGCGTGGAGCTGCCATCTCCAGACCGAGCCTATTACCCACAGGGACCCTCCGAGGTGGCCCCCAGTATGCTCGCAGGGACAGGGCTCAGCCTGAGCAACCTCCATGGGTCTGCGCTCAGCTCAGAGTCCTCAGTCCAACTCCAGGATGTCTCCCTGCCAATCTCCCCCTCACACAGGAGGGTGAGGACCTCCTCACAGTTCTCCAGGTCTGCTCCCCCTGTCCACTGCCACTCTCCTCCGACACCATCTCTCTGGGCAGAGAACTCCAGGGTCACCTCCGCTGCGGCCGCAGCTCTCTGACTGTGTGTCCCCAGGTTCCCACAACTCCTTTCACAGAGTGAGTCCGGCTCCAAGCAGAGGTGCCACCAGCCACCGCCCTTGTTGTCTAAGTGCCTCTTTCCACTCTTTCTGTGGGCTTTAATTCTCGCTTTAGATTCTTTCTGGGTCCAGAGGACCCGCCTCCCTCCTTTCTGTCTTCTGCATGTTGCTATATTCCAGCATCTGGATGATACCTTTCAGGGAGGTCGCTTACCCTGCTGTTTACCATTCCACCATCTTGTCTGCTCTCTGAGTATCTTTATATCACAGTATCAGTTAACGGTAGAACTATTTGAACTCGTATTTAATTTCTGTCAATATTTAATGACTTTCACCATGACTAAAGTTCCTATTGAGAATACTACAGTTATGAGCTAGATATGGTGCCAGTCTTCACAAAGATTGTATTCCTGTGGGGAAGGTGAGTGAGTAACTGTTGGGTTGTAGCACTGGATGATCCGTACTGTAAAGGGGAGGATGTAGCTGGAGACCTAGGGTAGACATCAAACTCAGAAACAGGAAGCTGAGTGAAGACTCCCTAGTGAAGGTCTTTGTTTGGGAATTGAAGGACATACTAAGACAAATCCACACTTCCTATAACACACTGCCTCATTTATAATTTTGTTTGGCATGCTTTGTATCTTTCCTTTGTTTCTTTTCCTTTTCCTTTCTTACAGTTCTTTGTTTTTCTGCCACAGTAACCGTAAAGTTTTGAAAAGGGTTCTCAAATCTTTATCATGCTCAGGGTTAGGGCCTACAACTTACTTTTGGGTTTTTCCCCTTGAATCACAAGGAGTGTGAATTGGATTTGGGTAGCTTTCTAGGAGCTGGACCTGAATGAAGGAGAGTGAGGGAGAGATGTTCAGAGATGATAGACAAGTCTGAGGCAGTGTAGGCTGGATGTTGATGCTGGTCTTAAACCTCACTGTCTTGCATTCTTTCTTTGAGGTGTTGTTGGGCCAGGTAGAATGGTATAATTCAGATGACTAATTGTTGTTCGTTGGCCTTTTAATGCTACATGTTCATTTTTTAATAATTAAGAGTGAAACTCTTAAACTTTGTATATCAACACACACTCTTACATGTTTTCAAATACAGCTTGTCTATCCTACTATAAAGAACTGTAACTTTGTAGTAGTAAGAGTTACTTTTCATCTTTTTCTGGCCTATCAAAGTGCTGTTTCTTTTGCCAACTCCTAGAGTTTCTTTAGGAATATGAGTAAAAGTGAGAGGGCAAATGAGAGCACAATGAGTTTCAGGGGTAACAAAAGGATGAATGAAATTCCTGTAGAAGATAAAGTGGGTGGAAGGGCAGAGGTCATTTAAACTCTGCACAAACTGCTATTACTCGGGGTCAGGCAGTGGGGGCAGGGACAAAAGAGAGTTAGTGAAGGAATGTGGTCTCCTTTTAGGAAAAAAAAGTAAAACTTGAGGTCTTTAATAAGCTATTTGAGGCTTAATCTTTACATTTCTAAATGAAGTCTTTTTACGTTGTAGTTTCATTTACCTACGGCATAGCATCTTACCCCGGGATATGAATACCTGGCAAGTCGGACTACAGCCTGTACCCAGTTTTATTTGCATTCCCCCAGGCCCTGTGCCTCTTTTGCAGGGAGGTTGGGGGATCTACTTGCTCCCACTGCTGCTCCCCACAGTGTCATCAGGCCTGTGATCTCAGTCCAGCTCTGCGGGAGATGGTTGCTCCTAGTAGGGCCCTCTGGAAAGTGGCACCTGTATAAACAACCCCCAGTTTTGTCCTGTGCTGAGTTTTGGTGGTTTTTGATGTATTAGACAAGGAGTTAGGGAAAAGGGAGCTTTCTCATAAGTGTCCTCCACAGAGGCCGACTCTCTGCAAGTGGGCCCAGTATCCCTTCTCCAGTTGGCTTTATCTTTACAGCAAAGCTCGCAGCAGCCAGAGCCTGGAGGGCTGCGTCTGGAGCGTGAGCAAGTCCACGGTGGAGCTGAGAGGCTTCATGCACAGAGTCCCAGGCTTTACAGTTCTTGAGTATGTTGATTTCAAGGGCAGAGTCTAATCCTGAACGATTTTAGCATATTGTTTTCCACTGTAGGAGTTTTGGTTTAGAGGATGGTATAATATCCAGAAGATAGCAGATCTTACTTCTTCAACTTCAGCTCTATTCACTTTGTCACTTACCTCCCTGGTTCTTCATTTCCCATTGGTAAAAGGAAAGCAATACTAAATATTTCGCTTGTGCCCTGGCTTGGGTATCTTCTGCAGTGCACCCTATAAAGGGACACCCTATAAAAGGCATCCTATGAGCATGGGGCAAGGATTCTCAGTATTATTTATCTTTGTAACACTGCATATAACAAATGCTTGCTTCCAGTGTTGATTTCATTCATTGTTCTTGATCAGTAAGGCTTTACAGATCCCTGGCTGGGAAGAGATTGCTAAATTATTTCAAGGGGCATGAATCCAGTGGAACTTGAGACATCACTTGTAGACTGAATTGAGTGTATGGCACTTGGAGATACCATTTTCAAGTATTTGGAGTACTGCCATTTATAGCAGTGAAAGATTTCATAGGTTTTGGGTTGTATTTTTTAAACGTTCTCTTGAAGTTGTCTGATATTCAAGAGATGCTCTTTAATGTAATTAAATTTCTTGACTTTTTTTATCTTTTCTTCAAATGCTATCACTAACTAGTGTTACTGCATTTGCCATGTTCCTCAATTTTATCATTGTTTATTCAACTTAAAAATACCTATTAGTGGGGCACAGTGGTACATTCCTGTAATCCCAGCACCTTGGGATCTTTTTGTTTCTTCTTTTGGTGGGGGTAGTGGGAGAGACAGGGAATCAAACTCAGGACCTCACGCTTGCCAGGCAGGCGCTGTGCTGCTGAGCTGTATCCCCGCCCCCGACCTTGGAAACTTGAGGCAGGATCATCAGTTTGAGCCTAACCTGGGCAATTTGATGAGACTCTGTCTCAAAATAAAAAATGAAAAAATGGGCTAAGGATATAGCTTAATGTGAATGCCCTGGATTCAAGCCCCAGTATCATAAATCTCAATCATTCAATCAATCAAATAAACGTATTGTTCTTATACTGTCAGTAAAGGAAAGAACTGATTGTAAAAGGCTCAAAATTCTGAATATTCCTAATGAGCCAGAGTTACTTTTTCAGAGGCTATTTTTGCCAAGGATTTGAGGCCTCTTTTGGATGTGGTTTGCTTTTTTCTTGTCAGGGTATGTGGTTTTTGTGTGTGTGTCTATGTTTGTGGTTAAGAAATTTTAAAATATTCTTTGGATTCCTTTTCCTTTTCTTGAGTCAAAAAAATTTCATTCAGTATCAGTAATGGTATGCTGGTAAATGTTAACAAAGGGGAAAGATGGAAATTTTTACTAGTCCAAGTTAATGTTACAGAACGTCTCTCAGAGTTACTGGCTGTATTACTAAGAGAAGAAATATGCCGTAAGATTTTTCTGACAGGTGAGTATTTGTCAATAGTTTGATGACCTCTAATAACTTAAAAATAACCCAAGAAGGATGTGCTTAGTACTGCAATATGCTCCCCAGCGTAGGACTGAGTGTTTGACATACCTGAGAGTTCACCAGCATTTTTGAATGATTTGATCTTTTTACAACCTCTGTTATTAATGTAAAAAGAGATAGTGCTTAAGAGAGCTTGCCATACTTGTTACTGCCTTATCAGTGGGATTACAAAAATATAAATTAGTTTTTCATAACAGAAATCTGCCAAGTCATTTTTGTTTCTCCAAAAACATACATGTGGTGTTAATTTTGACCTGATTCATAGCCCCTCTGATACCATAACACAAAAAGCATGTATAAAAAAAGCTAGACTTACTGGCATTAACTTTCTTGTAGCTCTTGCCAACAAAGAAAATACTATGTACTAAATTTGAATCTGGTTTCAAAACAAATGTCAAAATTTTAAAACACTGGCTTTACTGGAACGTAAATAGTGCGTTTAATGAAGCTGATTCCCTGGACACTCTTACTACTCTGTCAACACATCAGGTAACTGAACATTGCTAGTAAATTTCTATTTTACTATATGATTTCTCTCTTTACTTACTTTACTGTTGACTGACTGACACAGACAAAAAAGTATCAGCCCTCTTAAAAAGTTTTTTTAAATAACTTTGGTTATAGTGAAAACCAAAATGTAATTTTCCAATAGAACCTTCAATTCCTGTTTTCACTGTTTCTGTTACTCTTCACAAATTGGTTTAGATGCCAGAGAGAAGATAAACGCGAGTCCATAGCTACATGAATCATATCACAGGCAGAATAAGATGACCAGGCAGGACTGAGTTTTGTTGTGTGAATTATTTGCATATTAAATACTCAGGTGCATGTTTTAGTGTACATGGAGCATTAAACTTGGGTTTCCTTTGGGAAGTTTGAGGTTTGTGAGAGGGAGGAGACATTGTATTATTTTGTCATTAACAACATGCTGATTTTGATTTTGAAAATGATAAAAGATTTGACAGAAAATACAGTAATTTAGTGAAATTATGTATTAGAAGTTGTATTTAATCAATTTGATTAAAAGATGATGAACAAACACCTCAAGATCAAACTACAGTACTAAAGGCCTTTGGGAAAACGCCAAGAGAACGTAATATTATAGGGTTTAGAAACTTATACTTTATGTTATCATACTCGATACTAGGTCTGTTTGTTTTGGTTTATCTCCTCTCATTTGATAATCCACTGTGAACTTTTAATTCTCTTTTGAGTTCCTTTTCCTCATATTTTAAGTTAGGGTAAAGTAAATTATAATAAGATAGAGAAGAACAGAGCTGTTTTATACTTTTTTAGTATCTTCTATGTGCCGAGATTATACCAAGCAGTTCCTTTACAGTAGTCTTGTGGGATAAAAAAATTTTAATTGTCATTTTGCAAAAAGTAACCACTCAAAGTCTATAGCTATTTGTTTAGCACAGAGGTCTGTGTTCTTTCTTCCCTATTCCTACGTAGTAGCGTGTTCCTACTACATGGTTTCATAGAATCACAGATCTGCAGTACTGCTTAGAAAGTTATTTCATGATTAAAATTAAGAAAAAAGTGGAGATCATTCATTAAACAAGTATTTTATATGCCCTTTCTCCCCAGGAGCCATCTCCTCTACTAGAGTTCAGGAGAATATATATTGTTACCTAAATACAGAGTGCTTTGTCTTCCTCTTTTATTTATTTTATTGCCTTCCTGCTCAGAAAGCATGCAATTGCCAGTATTTCAAGGTTCCTTTTATTAAAGACTGCTTCAGCATTTCTAATGGTAAATTTTATTGAGCTTTACTTTAGGTGCAAAGTTTAAGTATCTGATGACAACAACATATCTAAAGAATTCAAAGGGGTTAGGTTTTCCTTTCATCATAAACTGTTTCTCCACTTGTCATGTAGCTGATAGGTGAAATTATTATGTTATTTTTATAGCAATAGGCAGTTACCCAGGCTTGAGACTAACTGCCACTTTGGTTTCTGAAGGTAGGTGTTCACTACCATTGTGTTTTCAGAGCTTCAGGCAATTGTCACTATGCTCTAAGCCCAAATAATAATTATAAGCTGGCTCCAAGCTGAAGACTTACATTCATTTTAAATCCTCCTTTAAAAGGAACGACATCCTCATTTTCAGATGAGATGGTAAACTGAACTATTTCAGCTACCCAGCCTAAACTCCAGTTCTCAGGCACACAGAGGCTCACTGTTTGAGGCTGTTAAATGTGTTCTCTATTTGCCTGGATGTGTGGGCACAGGAGAAAAATAGAGGGGGCCCAGAACCTAGGCTAGTGTCATTCCAGGAAGCAGCCTCCTGCAGGGGGAAGTAAACATTAAACTAAGCAGCAGGGAAAGAAACAGTTTTCCCTAGGGCGGGGACACTGTGCTAGTCCTTATCTTTCCAGCACCAAGAACACTGTGTAGCACAAAACAAGCACTCAGTGAACATTTTCTGAATGAATGTGAAAATAACTTCCATTTTAACTCTATCCTGAGGTCAGAGATAAGTGTAAATTCTAGGGGGAAATATCAGATTGTTTCTCTTCGGAGTTGACATTGGCCAGCTGCCCTGCTAAGAATCTAATATAGTACATTGTCTCATTTAATTCTCACAACAACCGTAATAGATACTTCTTCATTTTAGAGACTGCTATACCAAAACTTGAGAACATTGGATACTCTGTTGAGGACCCATATCTTAACAGTCAGTGGTGCTTTGGGTATGAACCCAAGGTGACCGACTCTGGTACTTACGCTTTCAGCCAGCATTCTTTGCTCCTAGCATTCTCTACTTGGCTGTTGTGATGATAGATGAGGTTTTGATTTTTAAGACCTCATCCCCAGGACTTGAAATACTAAATCTTTGATTCACTTTGGAAGGAATAAAATCAACATATGATTTCAGCTGGGAAATTGGTGCCGTGGGAGAAGTCAATAGTGTTTTCTCTGTGACATCAGAGGAAGTTACCATGGAAATGATTATGGTATTATGAATACAGAATTATAACTTTGAGTAGGAAATAGGCTGCTGAAGGAGACAAAACGCTGAGGAATAACAAAGTCGTTGTCATGAAAATGCCTTTTAGATTTTAGATGAACAAATTTAGCAACATGAATGCCTGGTCTCTTTCAACATTCCTGAGACATCAGTGTTAAATTATTCTTTTTAACTCTCCCTAGTTTTGTTACTACTTTCAGAACTTGTTGAAAGTAAAATAATTCCCATGTGTGCCTATGTGTTTTTAGTTTAGCAAATATTTTTTTTTTAACAGATCCTCCCTGCCCCTGTCCCCCTCTAATCCCTTCTTCAATATATTCCCAGTGGACACAAACTGTTTCCTGGTTTTTGCATCAACCAATTTGCTGCAGAATAAGCTAGTGCTGGTATCTGTTAATTGTTAAAGCCAATTTTGGCAGTCAGATAGACAGAAAGTAGTAAAACCCAAAATGTAGTTTTTCCAATAGAAAATTTAATTTCAAATTTCATTGTTTCTGTTTCTCTTTGTGAAATTTAATCCTTGCAAAAGAGTTTATTAAAAAAACGTTGCTTATGTTTTATACCTCTCATAGAGAGAAAAGATGTTTCGGGTTTCTAGGAATCAGGAGTGGTGACAATCTGTATGGCTGTGTGCTATCCTAATTTCTTTATAGTCGGAAACCTCTAGTGTTTTTATTTATTTAACTGAAATTGTGTGACTGGCTCCTGGGCACACTGAGGACTTCGGTTCTCTTACTGTTGTCATTTTACTTTGCCAGGCCTGAGTATTCTAGACAGTAACCCCATAGTTGTTCTGACCCACTAAGCCCTGGAGACTTGTCACTTTGCCCATTTCTGTCAGTAAGACAAATTCCTCTGGGATCTGAAGTACCTTCCTCACCATACTATATTGAATCTACACTATCTTCCTAATCACAGATTAGGGAATGATTAGTAATAATGGAACTTTCTTTTAAACAAAAGGGGTTTTAAAAAATGTTTTTTTTAAAAAAAAGAGGTGCGGGTTGAAGATGTATTGTAGCTCAGTGGTGGAGAGCTTGTCTAGAGTGCATGAGGGCCTGGGTCCAATCTGCAGCACTGGAAAAAAAATGGTACAAAGGAGCCCATAGAGAGTTGAACTGGTCAAAGATATATGTGCCAGTGTGTTATATAACAGTTATACTTAATATACAGAAAAGATCATGTAAGTTAAAAGACACAAAGTTTGCCTATACATTTGCCACCTATCATTCAATGTAAAACCCAGAAAAAAAGTCAAAGCCCAGAACTTAACAGTACCAGGAATGTTGCTTGTTACGTTCTTTCACTGTTTCATTTCTCTACCAATTTGTATTTATCATCATCTTGTAAAAACGTTTATGACATAGATGGGAAAAGTTTCTAAAACACGGTGGCACACTAGCTGTACCAGTTTTTCTTGTATTAATATTGTTTTCTGGTTTATTCATGTTGTAGTGAGCTGCGGTTCATTCTTATTGACATATACATTTCCTTCCCAGTCTTTACTTTGACTCATGGGTTATTTAAAAATGCTTCAAAATTTATCAGTATATGGAGATTTTAATTTAATTTAATTTAATTTAATTTAATTTATTTATTTTGTTGGTGGCACCAGGGATTGAACTCACAACCCCATGCCTGCCAGACAGGCACTTAAGCCACTGAGCCAAACTTCCAGCCCTTTAAATTTATTTTTATATGATTGATTTTTAAGCTGCTTGTGTTTAGAGAACATGATCTATATAATGTACTCTTTAGAAATCCATTGAGACTTTTTTGAGGTTTGCCACATAGAAAGCATTGAAAAATATGCATATGAAAATGTTATCTGTTCTTACTGTTTGGTATACTGTATATGTTCTTTTATATCAAGTATGTTTGAGAATCTCTTACTTGGTGGATTCATTAATATCTTCGGTGTTTTTCTTAAAGTTTGCCCTATATGTACCTCAGAATATTTTAATGTATGTGTATTATACTTTCTTGTTAAATTTTAATCATTATGTAGGCGCTTACTTATTATTTATTTATTTGTTTATTGCCATACTGGGGATTCAACTCAGGGCCTTCACACTGACCCACATCCTTAGCCCTTTTTTTATATTTAGTTTTTTTATTTTGAGACTATCTTGCTAAGTTACCAGGCAAAGCTCAGACTTATAAGCTTTCTGCCTTAGGAAGCTGGGCAGGCAGATTTATTTATTTGTTTAGCCTGTTTATAAAAAAGTGATACTGGTGTAGGTATGTGTAATGGTTGATACATGTGTCAACTTGGGAAGTTTAGAAGTTTAAGCAAAAGTGGCTCAGCAGGAAACCAGGATCCTTACTTTGTAAACATCCTCATCCTATGTAAGAGGAGGGCACCAAGATGGTATGGGCAGATGGCCTGTACACAATGTAAGGGAGGAAAAGAGGCTTATTTAACCCTTTTGTTCTCCCCACATTTGCTGTCTTCTGCCATCTTGAACTTTTGCTCCTCTGCCATTCCACCCTACCACGAAGCCTGCTGATTATGGACTGAAACCTCTACAAATTGTGAGCTAAATAAACCTTTCCTTCCTTAATTTTGGGTGTTGGGTATTTTGTCCCAGCAATGAGAGAAAAGTAACTAACCAAGACAGTATATAACTTTATATAGATTTGTATTTGTCTGATGTTTTTTCCCCCATGTTTTTAGCCTTTCATGTCTTTATCTTTTATTTGAATCCTTTCTAAACAGCATATAGCTGAATTTTTATTATACATTTTATTTATGCATTATAATCTCCAACTTTTTTTTTCTTTTGGCAGTACTGGGGATTAAACCCAAATCCTTGCAAATGCTAGCCAAGTATTTAGTCCTGAGCTACATACACAGACCTTTTAATTTTTATTTTAAGACATGGTCTTGCTAAGTTGTCCAAGATGACCTTAAACTTGACATTGTCCTGCCTCACCTGAGTAGCTAGGTGTGTGATACCATGCCAGGTAATCTCTGACATTTAGCTGGCAGATTAATTATCTATTTTTATGATTATTGATATATTTGATGTTGTCTTCATCATTTTACCTTACATATTGTTTGTCTCACTAATTTTTTTATCCATTTCCTCTGTATATTGTCCTGTTTTAATTGCTTGAATTTTGTTTGCTTATTTTCTTATCACTATTAGTTTGGAGGCAGTGATAAAAGCTCCTAGCTGCTCTCCAAAACTTACTAGTCCTCTCTTGTTTTATTTATTTATTTATTTATTTATTTTGCACTACCGGGAATCGAACTCACAACCTCGCACCTGCAGGCAGGCACTTAGGTCACTGAGCCAAACTCCCGGCCCTTCTCTCCTGTTTTTGACCATACACTAACATACATTTTCTAGATTCACTTACCATCCTAACTTACCATGTAACTCTGCTCTGGCCAGTGATGTCAACAGAATGATGTATGGGGCAGGGCTTTTAAGGCGTGCTTAAGCCTCACCCACTTCCTTTTTCACATTCTGCTTTCTGGATGCAAAAGATGGTGCGACCTCATGAGTTCTGTAAGAACCCGAATCCTTGAATCTGTATAGAGGAAAGCAACTTGCCAAACAGACATTAGACTGGAATGGGGATATGCTGTTAAGTCACTTGAAATCTGGGGTACTGTTTACTTAGTCATGTATAAATTATACACTTCTTATTCTTTTATTGGTACTCTTAAATTATCCACACATAACCACAGTCTTAGATTAAACCTAATATTAAAATATGTTTACAAACTTTTGGGCTCCTTTATTTTTATTTGAAGTCTGTTTTCAGACAAATTACTGTCCTTTTGTTAGATGAGCTGCCTTTCTTTCTCTTTTAAAGCTTTTTATTTATCTTTGATCTGCATATCACTATTTGTTCAATATTTGCTTTTACTTATCTTTAGTATTCATTTTGATTAGTGTTTTTAATTTGTACATTTGTAAAGATTTACACAAATTGAATGTTTTAATAAAAGACTGTTGGACTTATTTCCATGAAAATGCATTATATCTAATAACAAATTTATTTCAAACTATATAAATCAGGATACATGTATTGATACTTACGAATTGTACTTAATATAAAAACCAGGAGCAAAACTATATATATATATACACCATATGTATAGTTGAGATTTATAAAGATGTTATTATATTCACCATGAAACACAGGAGCAAAAACAAACATGTTTTTTGACATTTAAAAAGATGTATGTTTTCAAGCAAAATATTGATGTAAATATAACTAGGGGTGTTAAAAGTATTCCTTGTGTCAGTATTCCAACAATTAGGCCTTTCATTTGTGGGTTAAAGTGTTGAAAGCTATAGTAACCTGAATACCAATTTCTGATTGTGGAAAGTAAATGAGCGGTGCAAACAGAGGACCTTGTTTTGGACTTTTCCATACGGTAATTTGCTTATGCAGCCAAGAAAACAGTTGAAACATTGCTTATTTTATCTTGATCAGTGTCTTATAATTAAGAATCTACCTTTATACATATTTAAAGTGATATAACATTATTCTAGGCAAACAGTTCTAAGGAAATTTCATTACTTATTAGATGTAGGAGTATCAGATCTATTAGTGATTCTAAGATAAAATGTCAGTATGTTTATATTTAAAGGGGTAACACACCTTTCCACATGTAATTTGTCTTATGCACAATACAGTAAGCATTTAAAAATACAGTGGTAGAATCAGGAGTCATCTTTTATTTTACTTTTTTTGACTGTTTCTTATTCATTCATTATTTTAAAAGTAGTAAGTCAAAACTAGTTAAAAGGTCTTAAAAACAGAGAATATTGTATCTTTTTTGAAAAAAAGTAACACATAGTAGACTAATTTCATAGATTGGGTAGGGTTTAAAGAGATTAAATAAAGGAACAACCTATTATAATGAAGTACATGCCAGGAACTGGATTTCTCTAATGGTGGATCAGGTAATTTGGATTAAGTTTCCTGCCAAGAGAATCTAGAAAAGCAAGTTAAAGCACGGAAAAGTCTGCTGGGAGGCACTGGTAATGTTTTAAGATAGTAAAGAAGTATGGGGTCAAAATCAGGGAATGGAGGCCCAGCTTCTGATCTTCTCATTCCCTGAAATTAGATTAAGGTAATTGCAGTGTGTTAATCCCACTGGTATCTGTAGGAACAGGTCTGTATTATAAGAATATAATATTCTAATTCTCAAGTTGTTTCTGTTAACAGTTTTGCAAAAACAATGTCTGACAGAGAATCACAAACACTTCAGAAGGAAAGAAAACATGAACAAAAACCCAGGGAAAAAGATAGAAATCCGAAAACTCATCAGAAGCCTCATAGATGGGCATCGTTTACTTTTTTCAAGTAAAGATTAATTCAAGAGACCTGGGAAGTATACAAGAACAGAATGAGAATTCTGTAACTGCAAATTACAGTTAAAAAAAATGGAACAACTTACTGTGTGAATTTAACAACAGATAGATATAATCAAAGAGAGAATTAACACCCTGAAAAATAAGTGAAAAAAATATAAAATAAAATACAGGAGGGGGGAAGGATAGAAAATAGAGAATATTTAAGAATCATTAAGAAACATAAAGGATGTGATCAGATTTTTAAATACTTGCAGTTGGAATTTTTCATGTTAGCAGATTAGAGTTAACACGAAGCACAGAAATATTGAACAGGCAGTGGCTAAAAATTTTGTAGCATTGAAAAATAACCTCCATGTGCAAACTCAAGAAATCTTGTTAACTCCAGGAAACGTAAATGAAAAGAAATTTGTACTCACACATATCATTGTAAAGATGATGAAAGCAAAAACAAGAACTAGGCTGTTATGGTTTATATCTGGATCCGCCCCCTTCAAGGCCTCATGTGCTCATAATGAGGACTTTTGAGAGGTGACTGGGTCATGGACGTGTCCTCTGCTGAGTTTCTATCTAAACGTGATGTTGACAGGTGAAGCCGGCTTGAAGGAGGGAGTTGGAGGAGAAGTTAAAAGGGAGGATAACATTATGGTCACCTAGTATGGCAAGGACAGGCAGCAACTAGAGTTTTCATATACAGCTGGTGGGGAATATGGATTGGCCCAACCACTTTGGAGCACTATAACCTGTAAGTCTGTAAGTCTGTGATACGTATACACTGTGATGCAGCAGTAACTCTTTAGAATATACTCAACAGAAGTACAAACAAAACATACATTCAAGAATATTGTAATGACACAATTCATAATAACTAAAACCTGGAAAGAGCTCAAATGTGCATTAGAATTAAATGTCATATATTCATACAGTGGGATACAATGCATCAATGAAAAATTGTGTTTTTGTTCTTGTTTTGGTACTGGGGATCGAACTCACAACCTCGTGCCTGCCAGGTAGGCACTTACGCCACTGAGCTAAATCCCTGGCCCTGTTTTTTGAGACAGGGTCTCACTATGCAGTTCAGGCTGGCCTTGAACTCACTTTGTAGTCCAGTCACAACGATCCTTCTGTCTCAGCCTCCTGAGTGCTGGAAAAATAGTGTTTTGAAAACTGCTGGTATCCTCATGGATGCATTTCACAAATGTAATAGAGAACAAAAGAAAGTAATACAGAAGAATATAGAGGGCTTGCTCGATTTAAATAACACTTTAAAAAAGCAAACCAAAACCGTAATGTCCCAGAATGCAGTTTTAAGTTTAAAATCAGGACTGTGGTTACATTTTGTTAAAGAGAGAAGATAATTATTAGTAGACTCGAGAGGAATGCTTGTAGGTTCTGGCAAGCTTTGTTCTTGTTCTGGTGGTAGATATACAAGTGTTTCTGTTTGTAATCATGCTTTGAACTGTGCATTGTATTTTCATGCATGTTTCTATGTTTTATTTCAAAATAAAAAAGGTTAAAATATAAACTCAAATAATTCTAGTACTACTTGGAAAAATTTTTAGGGTTGAGATATGTCTTAGCTTCATGCTCCTGAATTCATCTGTGTCTGTCTGCTTTCTCTCTCAAAAAACGTTTTGGAAATTTGCTTGGTATCAGGATGGACTAGTCCCCCTTTCCAAGACTGGCCCCAAAACAAACAAAATTCTCACCCTTTAGATTGCTTGCAAAGAGCTGAAATAAAAAGATGCTATGAAATATCCCAAGGGGGAAATGCAGGAAGAAAAAGCCAGTTGCAATAATAAACATAAACCTAAAAACAGTCTCTTTTGTTCACTTTGAATCTAATAACAGCTAATTCATTTCCAAGGCTCACAGATCTGTCCTTTTCCATGACAGAAAGAGTTAACTTCTTACTAGAAAACCCATAGTCAGTTCCAGGTCTCAGGCCGAGGGACCTTTCTTTTCTTCAGCTGACTGACTAGGCTTTGTGTTGAGACCTTACCTCCTTATTATATGTATGTAGAGAATGATGTGTCCCCAGACAGAGCCTACACTGTGATGATTACTCAGCCATACGATAAGCCATAACATTCTTAGTAACAGGGTAAAGTCTATTTATTTGTCCTAAAGGGAACAATTTTGAAATGACAGTTTTAACTTGGAGGCTTAATATCTGTATATACTAAAGGAGAACGTAACAGTCCTGGAGTAGATACAGGCATTTATTTATGTTTAAAAGAAAAAAAAATATCCTGCAAATAACCCTGTGGGGGTGAAGTTCTTGCACTTAGTCTGTTGGACGCCGACACATCTGCAGCATTTCTGCTGAAAGTTAAAATTTAAGCCTTAACTTAGCTGGGAGGAGAAGAAAGGAAAAAATCCTTAATGTTTATTGAGTGTAGCAGACCTCAACAGTGTTAGATGCTATACAGACTTATCTCCCTTCAGTTTCATAGCACTTGAAGGAAGAAACTGAATTTTGGGAACGTTCAGTAGCTCACTGGCAAGTATACAGCTATGTACTAGTGGAGCAGGCATGGGAGCCCAGGCCTGCCTGGCCTAGTTATTTCCTGTACACCCCACTTTCTATAACAGCATGGGGTAATAGTGATTTGATTTTTCAACCTGTCATATTACACTGATGGTCCTGTGTGATAGAAAAACAACTTGCAGGAGCAAAAATCTATTTCGGCTCATGGTTTTAGAGGTTTCAGTCCATGGTTGCTTGGCCCCATTGCCATGAGTTTGCGGTGAGGCAGAACATCATGGCACAAGTGTGTTGTGGAACAAAGCTACTCCCCTCATGGTAACTGGGAAGTAAAATGAAAAGTAAAATGAAGGAGCCAAGGACAAGTGTACCTTTCCAGATTATACCCCCAGAGACCAGTTTCCTCCAACTAGGCCTCATCTCCTAATAGACCGTTCAGACCTGAACTCATGAATTAATCCATTGATTAGGTTAGCACCCTCAAAATCCAGTCACTTTCCAAATGCCACATCTTTAAACTCAAGAGCCTTTTGGGGACATTTTTGATCCAAACCATAATACCCTGAAACAAAATTTGTGACTCTTGAAAGATACTTACAGGAATCCTGGGAAGAGAAAAACAATAGTATGCCAGATTTTGTACCCATTTCCTTGCCAGTCTTGTTCTGGCTTTTCCCATCTAGACCTGTGACGAGAGTACGAAAACTTGCTAACTCACCATGACACCTGCCTACCCTAGCTTACACGTAGTATTGGCCAAAGTAGGATACCAGATCTTTAGAGGAAAGCATTTTAATGGGACTGAAATAACAGCAAAACATCAGCGTGAGGTGCTGATGGCATTACTGCATTATGATATAGTTGACTAATTGCAGATAGTCTCTTCTGAATTGATTGAAGTGGCATGAGGGAGGGTATTGCTTTTGCTTATTGTGATAAATATTTGCGTTCTTCTTGGTGCACTTGAATGATGAATCAATGGAAGTAGAATGTACTGCATCTTAGACATCTGGAAAACCTCCCACTTGAACTGGTGAGAGTCTCTTCAGAATATGTAACTGTTTAAGCCAAAGCTGTTTTATCTGGACTAGAGTGAGACAGTTTAATTGTATCCTCAGAGGTTTTTTTTTTTTTTTCCACTCCATCTGACTATTTAAAGATGTCAAGGTGACTATATAATTCCACTGAAAAAGTCAGTTACAAGTGATACATTGATAAAGTATTTCCTTAGTGACGCAGCCACCAAAATATTGGAGAAGAAAAGAGCATGTGTTTAACACTCCTTGCTGAAAGCTTGTAGTGCACGCAAAATTGATATAGGGAATATGGAAGAAATTATTTTGCCAATTTTGGCCACTTTTGCACAAAGCTTTTCATTTAGAATTTATTGAACTATGGCAGGCAGATTGGAATGGTAGAATAAGCCAGAAAAGCTTTAAAGATTTTCAGTGTGTTGATGTTTTTACATGTATGCTTTTTTCCTGTCAGATTTTTGTGAATTATAATGATTACAACTACATTTTCATTATTTTTGTACTGGGCCTAAGGGGAAGGTTTCAGAAATGATTAAAGAAAAAACAGTATATCGTTTCTTAGTGGTCATAATGCTACATTAGAACAACAGTCTGCACACGGGGCTTTTTATTTTTGTCCTTATGTTTTGTATTTGGCTTGAAGGAGTCTAGAGGCACAAAGAACTTGAGTGTGTGTACCCGGTGGTTTATAAGGAGAGTAATGAAGGAAATGTTCAGATTGTGTTGCTTTGTGAAATTTTCACTACTATTCCTATGTGTTTTTGGTGCATTTGTATTTTACTTTCAGAATGAATGGATTATGGCAAAGCTGTTTTTCTCCAATCATGTCTTTCAGTCACAGATACTGTATTATTTTTCTAGGGCTGCCACAACAAATTACCACAAACTGAGTAGCTTAAAACAGAAATTTATTCTCACACAGTTCTGGAGACTAGAAGTCTGAAATCAAAGTATTGGCAAGACCATGCTTTTTCTGAAGGCTCTTTGGGAAGGAACCTTTCTTCTTTCCTTCCTTGTTTCTGGTGGGGGCCTGCAACCCTTGACATTCCTTGGCTTGTTACCTGCATCATTCCAGCATCTGCTTCATGTCACACAGCCTTCTTTGCTCTCATGTCTTTACATGGCTTTCTGATAAGGACATCAGTCATTGGATATATAGGGCTCACTTGGATCCAGGGTGACCTCATTTTAACTAATTACATCTACAAAGACTGTTTCCAAATAGTGTTGCACTCTGAGATTCCAAGTGGTTATGAATTCTGGAAGAGGGACAGACACTGCAATCCAGTACAAATATCCTTCCGTGCTTGTTCCAAAGCACATTTACTTCTTTGACTGGTACCATTATTACTTCTGACATGAACCCGCTGTAATATTTTTATTTATAAGTTCAGATGCCTAGTTAGATAATCAGGCTTTAATGAGACTTTGTTATTGCTGGAGACTGCTCTAATTAGAAGCGGAATAAGCTCAAGAAGTTGTCTGCTAACCCGAGGAAAAGAGATCTGCGTCAAAAGTACTGTATGGGCAAGCTAACACAAATCTTTTAACTAGAAACTAGAAAAAAGTTTCTAGTAGCCCTAGTAGCTTTAGATGCCTAAGGAAATCCTTTTATGTAAAATAGAGTTCTTGAGGTTTTAAAGAGCATTTTAATTCCTTTTGAGTGGAGATGATAATATCACCAGAATTTAAAGGACAGGTTCTTTATTGATATGATTGGATATTTTGATAGTCAAGAAAATGTTTGTATTTATGCAAATTTTATTTTACTATTAACAGTATCTTCTTAAAAAAATTATGGACCAACTGAACTGAAAAGTTGCTTCAATAATAGTTTTGTTTTCACTATTTCTTACACTTGAAGGAATGTGATATTTTCTAATGGAATCAGAAAGAAAGTAGGGTTTGATATAGTCATTTTATAGTCAGTCTATGGGAAAAAAATACCATTTTACAAAGCGAACTACCTAGATTGCCTAAATAAATTCTTAACAGTAAGTCCAGGCACTTTAGAGCTACCACTCTTCTTAATGTTCTTACTTTCTCTTCAGAAAATAAGGCAATCATTTCTCTTGTTGGAGAAGTTATCCTTTTTTACATGAAATATTCTATATAAACTGCAGGTTCGAAATCTTTCTGCTTTGTGACGTGACTCTTCCCTTACTAGGTAAGTTACATGACTCGAGTCTCCATGCCTTGTGTTTTGGGAGGTCCAAAGTATTTCCTTGTATTTTGGAGGACTCTGGGGAGGAGGTGGGCAGTGGCAAGAATGTAGATGGAGGTATGTGGGAGGAGGCTGGTGTCCTGCATTTTTCTGGTCTTTGTAACCCCAACTCCTGCTTCCTGGTTGGATTCTGATTACCCTGTGCAGCTCTCCCAACCATGATCACTGCCCTCTGTCTGATCTCATTGCCTCAAGCAGGGCAAAATTCCCTGTTTTTCATTTCTCAAAGCATCATTTACTCAAAATTTAAAAAACAAAAAACAAGCAAAACAAAACAAAACATCAGTTAGTACTGAGGGCTCAGGGAATAGAGGAGACTGAATTAGAAAGTAGTCTAAAATGGACAATTTCACACCTTCAATTTCTGATGATTCTTGAAAGTCCCTGGGAGCGGAGCTGTGGCTGTGGTGTGGCTAACCTCCATCTTTCTCCTACCATGTCCTTATATCTTTGTGTCCAGCTTTGAAGGCAGGGGTCAGTAGTTGGTAATCACTTTTTAACAACTAAAATATTTTCTTATTAGAAAAGAATAATTCTTCCTAAGGGTAATATTTATTTTTTTTCTGTGAAGCTAAGGAGATAACTGAGACTACATACATGTAAAATGTTATCATTCTTGCTTTTCTCCCTTCTGTATCTAGAATAGGTCAACTGTTTATGCTTCCTTCTGTCATTATTTCACTTTGTGTCATTGTCCCTGACTTCAGATGTGGGTTCCTCAACTGCCTTGTTCATCGTGTGTGTGTGTTAACTGGGAATTGAACCCAGGACCTTCACACTGAGCTGCATTCCCAGGCCTTTATTATTTTTTATTTTGAAACAGGCTCTCTCAAATTGAGCTTGAACTTGAGATTCTCCTGCCTCAGCCTCCCAGAGTGCTAGTATTACAGGCATGTGGCATCATTCTATCCTCAGTGTTTAGCACAGTGCGTGGCATGTGGTAGGCACCTAATAAATGATTATGACATGAATGAGAAGAATGAAAGAATAACCTTTTTAGGTAATGATCTTAACATATAGGTAAGGAAATCTTGAAATTCTAGTTATGATTTTTCCCTTTTGGGTTAAAATTCATTCTAAGAAACAGGTAACCGCTCATTCCATTTGTAAGACATTTGGAATAAGAAAGTTGGTGATCCTGTAACATCACTATTAGAAAACTAAGATGAGGCACCTAGAATTTAAGTCAGGGAATAAAACTCTTTATCTTACCAATAATTGCTCACAAGTGTAATCTTTTTTTTTTTTTTTTTTTGGCACCGGGGATTGAACTCACAGCCTCATGCTTGTCAGGCAGGCGCTTAAGCTGCTGAGGCAAACTCTCGGCCCTAGTTTTTTGAGGCAGGGTTGCACTATGTAGCTCAGGCCGGCCTTGCACTCACGTTGTAGCCCAAGCTGGCCTCGAACTCACAATGCTCCACCTACCTCAGCCTCCCAAGTGCTGGGATTAAAGGCGTGCGCCACCACGCCTGGCTTCACAGGTGTAATCTTGTCCACTGCTGTTTTCTTTGGCTTGGTCCAGTTTAGTTTTAGGTGATGCTATTCAAGGTATAATGTAGTTATATTCCCCAGGGCATAGGCTTTGTCTTGGCATCTTCCATATTGCCAGTGTGCAAAAAATAACAAAACACTTTTTCCTCAGGTAATTAAGAAGCTAGGAATCTTTTCACCACTGGCCTTGTAGTAGGCGGCCCCTTTTCCATGGCACATAGTTAATTAGCGGTTGTTGTGGATTCTATATCAAGGTCCTGAGGTTTAGTCCTCTTCAGAATATCATAATAACGCTGTTAAATTTGAATGGCTTGTAAGGAAACAAGTAGCTCGGGGAAATGAGGCTGCCTGGACTCCTGCCCAGGTCTGGCTGATTTCACGGCCTGTGTTGGTTCCGTGCCGCTCTGTGGCCTCACCATTAGGATTGCTATAGTCTTCATGTGTGGAAGGTCAGGTCTGTTCGATCCATGCATGAGTCATGTGCTCTGGCATTGCTGATGGGGCTAGATACGCCTTAAAGTTGGAAAACAGTCAAAAATAGAACGTTGCTATAAAGCAAGCCATCAGTAGATAATTCGCTCTGAATATACAGATGTCCTGCAAGAAGTCTGCCATACTGGATGATTTCAGAGGTAGGGGACGTGGATTCACCACAGTCGGCCTGCCAGTGGGTGTGCCTGGGGTCTGGTACCTTCTGTGGAGTCCATGTGCTCATGTGTGTGCGTTTCCATTAGTTGTCTAAGATTGTTTGCTAATACACTTCAGCCCCTTACTGCTATGTCCCAGGTAACTGGTTGAAGCAAAAAGAATGACATAAGCTATTACTGCTTTTAAAGAAAACAAACCAGGCTTGCTGTTAGCCATGCTAATGGAGACAGTCTGTCAGCTTTATCTTTGTAGTCTCATAAACTTCATGATTTTATAGAAATAAAAAGGCCCTTTCTACATTGCTATTATTCTAACAAAACCTTGCAAACCAGTTGTGTCCTCGCTCTTTTGTTTCTTGTTGACATTTTTTATTTCAGGACTTTTAAAAAGTCTTTAAAAAACTACTGAAAACCACCTTTCTCCTTTATGAGAGAGAAAAGCAATTCTGTTTCATAGTATAGTCTTTTTATTTTCTTATTTTTTATTTTTTTTGCGGCACCGGGGGTTGAACTCACAACCTTGCGCCTGTCAGACGGGTGCTTAAGTCACTGAGCCAAACTGCCAGCCCTAGTATAGTCTTTTTAAAGCAACAGGAAGATTGTGTTAATATATGGACAGGAAAATATATTATTATATTTTGTACCTGAACACTTTACCCCTTATAAGTCCTTTTGCAATGGGGCTTACTATAAAGACGCAAGAAAAGGGAGGTAAATCATTAACAGTGAAACTTTTCATTCATATTCAGGAAAGACAATTCCTGTAAACCCTTTGTAAGTCATATTAGAGCAAGGCTGGCTCTAAAATCCAAGTTAGTGTGTCATAGAGATTAATAAAATATCTCGGGTCGGGAATATAGCTCAGCGGCACAAGTGCCTGCCTGGCAAGTACAAGTACAAGGTCCTGAGTTCGATTCCTACTACCAAAAAAAAAAATATATATATATAGATATATATCTCTCTCTATATATATATCTGTTGTTTTATATTGTAGCTGTTAGTTTTATGTTATCTTTCTTTCCACACTGTCCGTCTCCATTATAACATTTTTAAGTTTTCAGTTTTCTTGGTGATATTAAGAAATTAAGAATCCTCAAAAAAATATTTTGTCAATCTTAATTATATATGTATTAAATTACACAGACCCTGCTGCATTGCCCTCATATATGACCAGTTAGTAACTTTTTGTCATTCTGTTTTGTAATTGTGTTTTACCTGATTTGAACATAAAAACCAGCTAATTACAGAAAATCAATTTCAATTATAAATTATCTTCTTTTCATTGATAGGGTAAGACATAAATAACTTTAAAATCATTAAGCTGACTGCCTTGGCTCAAGCATATTTAGGGTAAGTATGGCAGTCGTATGGGTGGGTTCTGGAATAGTCTGTATTTCAAATATTCTATTCCATTCAACCCCCCAAGCCACACAAACTCCATTTCTTCGTTCGACAAAAATTATTGGAGTGCCTATTGTTTGTCAGGCGCAGTTCTAAACACTAAGGATACAAAAGTAAATAAAACAAATACGATCTCTCTCGATTCAAATGGTAGAGACAGATAATTAACAGCAAAAATAGATATCTACTAGAATGTCAGATATTTATGATACATATGATATTGAATAGTGTGAATACATACTAAATGAGCTGTAAATGACATGAAGAAAAGTAAATCAAAGCCAAAGAATTTAGACAGCATTGGGCACATAAATAGATAATTTTGTCAGACCATACACCCTGTCCTCTGGCACCATATTCCTAAAGAATGAGAATAAAAGACTGACAGTAACAGAGTCCTAAAAGTATGCAGAAGGTGGGTGAATTTTAAAAACTGGACAAGGTAAGGAGTTAGAGTTACATGGATGTAGTAGTGATTGTATACATTGTATTCAGTGATGGCGAACCTTTTGAGTTTTCAGTGATAACAAATAGCCCACTGCAGCACACGTGCCATGAGTTCTCCACCACTGATGGACAAGTGTTGGGAGACTTTTACATGCTCAACTATCCTCTTGTCTCAGCTTTCACCATTATTTTCATTGCTTTGGAATCTGAAAGGTTTTACTGTTTTTCAGGAGTGAGGATTTAAAAGCTTTCTTTAAAGTTATTGTTTGCCTGAAAAATTTTGGATCTGAGACATAAGACAGGGATGAAGGGAGGCTGAAGTACTAAATGAGAGGGAAAAGAAACAGGGTAAATTACATAGAGAGGCTGTTATTTTCAGTGTAGTTCCTCGACTGGTACATGAGCCACTGCTCTGTGGGTTTTTCTGTTTCATTTTGTTTTGTTTTCTTTGTTTGCATTTATTCTGAAGCAGCAGCAGCAGAACTGGCCCACCATGGAATATTCACCATATCCCGGTTTTGTGGTTTAATTACAGTAAGGGAGGAAAGATATTGTAGTTCTTGTTTGTAAAAAAACAATAGGGGAATAGATGATTTCTAAGTTTCTTTCCAAATATAATACCTCAGAGGACTGTGGACTCAAACAGTTGGAAAAAAATACCTGGCATCCCAGTGGAAAGACTGCGTATTCCTGCCCAGTATGTCTAAGAACATTCAGGACTCTGTGATTTTCCTGAGTGCCTGGATTAGGCTGCATTTCAGACATAATGTATTTTACTAAGCAAAGAATACAGCACCCTCTGGTCCCTAGAGCAAATGTGTGAATAACAAGAAAAGAAAGAGTCCCTGGCAGGTGAAACTCCTTCTGTAGCCAGTGCTGGGAATGCTAATAGGCTCCCAAGCCAGCTGGGTGTTTTTAAAAATTGTTTACTTGTGTTAGAGTTTATGAAGTTGAAGAATAAGTGTCTGAAAGTGTTGGGTTAAGTGTTTCTGTGTGTCATATTAAAGTTTATAAAGTTGAAAAATAAAAGCATATGTATGTCTCTTTCATTTTTACCACAATAATTTGGGGTGTGTGTGTGTGTGTGTGTTTTGTTTTTTTTTAAGCTTTTTCATAGTATCCGTGAGTTGCTTTTACTGAATCTTACTTAAGTAGGCAACAACCAAAAACTGAACTAACTAGATAGAAACAAATAACAAATAGGGGAAAAAAAACCACAAGAACCCCAATCCAGAATGACCAGACTCTTCTTGTTTCTCTGTGTTAGTCTGCATACTAAATGTTCATCTCTTTTCTTTCCCCTCTTTGGCTTTGAAGACCAGCACAGATGTAGCGGGTGACAGGCAATTCACTGGAGTAGTTAACATTCCTCCAGTTGTGGCAGTGTGTGAAGCTTTAGTGTTATTATTGTAACTGGCTAATTATGTAATGTCAACAATTCAGTGAGGTGGAGGCTGAGTATTTATATAAGTGAGGCTGGGAACATGAGCCTTCAGACTCTCTGGTTTGGGTACATTTTTCTTTCCAAGTTTTTAGTTTAACTCTTTTTCTCTTCTGTACCACTTTATGGGTAATTTCTTCCCAAATTGTGACATATTATGTTGGAACTTGGAAAGGAAAAACTCAGTTAAAGCTTGGGTTGCAGTTTGCTGCATTTGCTTCTTTCACCTTTGCTGTTGTACAGCTGGTCTGGCTTTGATTGTTGAGCACTGGAACTATCAGTCTTTCATTTCTGCTTGCCCCTCCGTGCTATGGTGTGGCCTGGGTTTATGCATGTTTCTTCACCTTACATTTAAGGTGTTTGATGTATTCACAGCTTCTTCTAAGAAGCTTATTGCAGAATGGAAATCTCAGGGATTTGCATTCACACTGTCATCCCCCATGATTACCAAGGATTCTGGTATGACTTAGTGGGTGGAACATGTCTTAGGGAAAAAAATACATAATTCTGACAAGATGCTTTTTGAAAAGTCCAACCAGCTGTTTTCAGTAGAACACTGTAAAATTTATTCAAAGTAAATTTTATTTCACTTGGAAGCAAGCGTAGTTCAAAGAATGATCTAAAGTAAACAGTGAAGTTTAACTTACTCAAGTTTGTGAAGCCTTGTCTTTGTATAAGGCACTGAGGAGCCTTCTTTTCTAGTGTTGAGCTGTGCACCATTCTCCTGAAGTTACCCTCATATAACCTAAGAAGGGCAGGCAAGCTCTCAGAGACATGGCGTAAGGCTCTGTCTCTGTGTGCAATTGGACCTTGAACTACCCAGATGAGACTATTTATTGGCTCTTGGTTCACATGATGTATTAGTTTTCTCTTGCTGCTGTAACAAATTATAACAAACTTAATAACAAACATTAAAGCAACACATTTATTAACTTACAGTTCTCTAGGCTAAGGGTCTGACATGGATCTCACTGGGCCAGAATCATGGTGTAAGCCAAGCCACATTACTTTCTACTGGCTCTAGAAGAGAATCTGTTTTCTTGTTTTTTCCAACTCTTCGCATTTTGGCCCTCTTCTTCCATCACTAAAACCAACCAAGTTGCATTCTTTGGACATTCTTTCTTAGTCACATCTCTCCCCAGCTCTGAACTCAGCCAGGAATGTTCTCTGATTTAAGAACCCTGTGATAACATGAAGCCCATTCAGATAATCCAGGATAATCTTTCCACATGAACAGTTCCTCATGCCACATGAAGTGTCAGTTTCACCGCTTCTAGAGCTTGAAGTAGATATATCTGGGAACGATATTCTGCTTCACACACATAGGTAGGGGTTACACACAATACATTTCCCCCGGAATTTTCAGTATTTAGCCAGAATACTAAACTATTAATGGAGTAATAATTAACTTAGTGTTACCTGAAACTCTACTTTCAAGGATATAACACATTTTAAAAAGCTTTTTTTTGGGGGGGGTACTGATTGTATATCTAACAGAAAGGGCAATAAAATAGAGGAAAACCTGAGACATTAGGGAATGGCAAAGACATGTGCTTATCACACACATCTGGGTTTCATTGTATTGATTTCCCCAGACATTCAGGAAAGGCCTAAACCATGTAAATTTTGGTGCCGTAAATCCTCGTTCATACTCTGTCTAACCTGCTTTGGGACTCTTGTTGCCCACAATATGTCAGAGCAAAAGTGTTGATGTTCTAGAGCCGTTTCTCTGGAGTCTGGTCCCAAACCTTAGCTTTGCTGCTAACTTCATAATCCTTAAGGTCTCTTTCAGCTCCAAATTCCTGTGATTCTGTGCTTTAAAACAGCTGTCAAGCATACGGTTACTAAGTTTTTATTAAAAAAAAAAAAAAATCTCTCAGGAATATTGCCTGAGAGAACTAAGGCCTTAGCACATTTATCAGCTTTGTGACTGTGTATGTATGCGTGTGTGTTCACAGTACACACACATTTATGTAATATTTTTATTCATATATGTAGGGAGCTACATCAATTAGCTACATACAGGATATTTTCCTCTTTTTAACTCCTAAATTCCTGGTAAACCTGCATATACATATATATGCAATTTGAAAAATATAAATATCTAAAAGCATTTGAATAAATATTTAGTTCATGTTAAAAATAATAGATCAGACAGTTAACTTAGTTAAAATGAGCCTATTTGAAATATAAACTCATAAGAGCGCACTCATCAAGCTATAATATTTTCAGTGATATAAATATATAAGATGGATGTCTTCATCACTTTCTTATCACTGGGACAAAATACGCAACATGTACAACTTGGAAGACAGATTCATTTTGGCCCATAGTTTTAGTTGTGGTCGACTGGTTCCAAGGCAGAATAGGATAGTACAGGGGCATGGCAGAGGAAAAGGTTCTGAACTCATGACAGCCAGGAAGCAGAGAATGAAGGAAGGAGCCAGGAGGGAGATCTACTCTCCTAGGTCGCGCCACCAGTAGCCTGGCTCTTCATCCCACCTCTTAACGGCACATTCAGCTACGAGCTCAGATTAATCCACCAGTGAACACAGTGCTGCCGTGATCCAGTCATCGTCAGAGGCCCTACGTCTGAACACCTCAGGCTTTTGGGGAAATAGTTTAGATCTAAACCACATCATGGGCCCCGGAGACTCATGTCCATCTCATTATACAAAGTGTATTTTATCCATCCTTAAGAGTTACCGAACTTTTAATAGCTTCAGCATTGCTGAAAAGTCAAAACGTCCTCTGAAACTTAAGGCAAATTCTTAGCTATGAACCCCTGTAAAAAATAAGTAAATAAATAAATACTTCCAAAATACAATGTAACTAACCCAACAGTGCGTGGAAGAATTGTAAAAATTGCTATTTGTTGTTTTTGCTGTTTGATGTGGGTGTTTAGATGGAAAAGGAAATATGTATCATTGAGGAATAATGCCCAGAGGAAAAAGGGACCTCTGAACCCCAACTCAGATGTGCTGTTTTCTGGGCAGCCATTGAGAGATGGTTAGCTAATCTCTACTTGAATATTTGCTGTTGCCTAGGAGCTCATTATTAGCAAAACTCCTCAATTTTTTTCTTCCATTAAAATGCACGTGATCTTTTCGGTTTCCTTCTGCGGTTGACTTTTCTGCCCTGGAGATGTAGCTCCATTATGTCCATGTCACAAATTTTTGAAGACTTACCTCCTGATTGTGTGTGTGAGCCCTGGAATCAAACTTCACCAATTACCAGATGTGTAACTTTGAGTAGATTACACAACCTTCCTGCACCTTGGTTTCTACATATGTTAAATGGGAATAAGAATGATACTTACCTCATGCGCATGTTGTTTATATATATGTTTATATGTATATGGCACATTGAAAACGCTCAAAAAATGCTGATGTTGTTACTGATTTTATTTTTCTTCTTTTTTCCAAGGTTTAAATCTTTTGAGTCCTTCATATGTATTCTCTGACATGGTTTCTAGGCTATTCATTCAACTCTTCACCTTTCCATATTTAAAGGCCATTTTACCAAAATCTCTTTGAAATTATACAGAACTAAATGAGATGCTATGATCAGTCAGTACAAGTATGTGAAAGGGCTGTTTACGTTCCTGATCATCACCAGCATCTTACTGATGCAGTCTGAGAAACACTGAACTGCAGGCCCCATTCAGACCTTTAGAATCAGAATATGCATTTAACAAGAACCCCAAGTGACCCTGTCCTTCCTCCTTTAAAGTTTCAGAAGCGCTGGTTCTTATGTTGTTTTCAGCATTGAACTGCTTCAGGTATGAATCTAATGTCTCCTCTGTCTCCCTTTCTTCCCCTTTCTCCCTCCCTACACAATGTCAACTTGTTTCTGTGTCTTCAAAAGTAGCTTGTAAGTGTTTAGATAACTGGTTGTTAGCATCATGCTTTGATATCTTACCTTTTTACAAAAAGTAATAGGTAGTTCTGAGGTGACATAGCAAGTAACTTTCACAGATTCTACAAGAGGGGTAAATTAACCCCTCTTGAGTTGAGGGAGGGTAGTTAGATGTTTATTACTTTTCCCCAAGCTAACCCTCCAGGCTCTACTATCTAGTGTCACTCAGTTACCAGTTCTAGACAAATGCACTCAAAGTAAAATCACATAAATAAATTGGGTCACACAGTCTTGTAGAAGCGAGGAGGATTATTGTGGAGACATTTATGCCTTGTTTTTCTTTTCTTCTGTCTCTGTTTTTTAAACAATTGGATTTATTATGTTCATTTGCTCCTTTTTTAAATACCCATAAAGGAACTTAGCCTAGCAAACTAAAAAGTCTGTGTTTTAGAGAGAGCCTGAGTAATGATTTTTTATTTATGTTGTATTGATACCACATTAAAGTTTTAGAGTAAGTTATTTAGTGTAACTGAATATCGTAATTAGGAATAGTTAGGAGCGAGTGGGAGTAGGACTAGAAAGGTGAGTATTTATGGACAATAGTTGGTTCTACCTCTTCTTTTAGAGGTTATCCATGTGGTTGGTAAAGAAAAATTGTAGGAGACTTCAGTTGCATTTAAAACATTTTCTTAAGTTAAAGATTGAAAATATACTGTAATCCTTTATTATTATTTATCTTTTTAAAAATTATTTGATAAAGTAATCTTATGAAAATGTATCATATCGCATTAGAACTTTATGTACTGCATACAGCTTTCTCATCCATTTTCATTTTAAAGTAGTACCTATTGATTAAAAAAAAAACACAGATATACCTCCTCTTTCATACTGTACTCCTACTTTCCAGAGGCAACTACTTATGTTTTCTGTTCTTTAGTTTTACTGGTTATCAATACAGTCTCAAATGATATATTCCCATTCCGTGCTTTCTTGGTCCCACACAGTATCAATTTCAGATAAATAAGTAGTAAAATTTAGATGACTTCTATCTTCCACCTTTCTTATAGCCTAACTCCTGATTTTTGTTCAGTGTATTGTTACTTTGATATTGTCAATGTTCATAACATTCTGTTTTATAGTTATAATTAATTTTTCTTTGATATGTGGGAGATTGAGTCTAAAAATGGAAGTTCTATGAAAACAGCTTTTGCAGTATGATGACTATGTAAACATGATTCACTGCAGTGTGGTTAGATCTAGGAAGAAGCAAATGTGACCCGTGTCACTCCCCTCTTCTAGGTTCATTGGATTCTCTTTAAATTTAGTTTCCATTTTTTCTTGTTTTCTAGATCATATTCAGCCATCTATCTTTTCTGTATTATGTGTCATCTCTAAGAATTGTCCATTGTTTTCTTTTGGAAGGGGACTAAGTTCTAAGTCATGTTTCCTTAAAAATGTAAATGCGTTTGTTATCGTTTAGATCTAAAATGGCCCCCACCATGTGTTATAAAGGCTTGGTTTCCAGTGCGGTAGCATTTGAGTTAGGTTTCTTGAAATATGTTTTGATCATGAGGGCTTTAACTTAATCAGTGGATCAATCTATTGGTGAAGTCATAATTTAAAAGCATTATTGGGAAGTGGTAGAAATTTAGGAAAGGTCTAGCAAAAGGAATGGGTCATGGAGGCTTGCCCTTGGGAAAAATATCTAGCCCTTTCCTCTTTGGCTCTTGCTTTGTTTGTGCTTCTTGGCTGCCTTAAGGTGAGCTTTGCTCTGCCACACCCTTCCACTGTGATGTTTCTGCTTTTTCACAGACCTAAAAGCAGTGGTGCCAGCTGACCGTGGGCTAAAATCTCTGAAACTATGAGCCTTTGCTTCTTATATTGTTAATCTGAGATATTTTGTCATAGCAGCAGAACTCCATTTAACACAGTATTGTTCTGCTTTACTCTGTTAATGCAATATTGCTACCAAGAAGTCTGATTCTGTTTCTATAATGGTAAACTCATCTGGCCCAAATCTATTATACTTTTCCCCTTATCTTTGAATTGTAATGAAACGTGTCTGAATAAGTGTCTTTTCCTTCTCATTAATCCTGGTGGCACTTAATATGACTGTTTTATCTGGTGTTTTATGTGTGTTTAGCCCAGGATATTTACTTCTATTTGTATTTCCTTCATAATTCTTTTTTTTTTTTTGGTGGCACTGGGGATCGAACTCGCAGCCTCACGCCTGCCAGACAGGCACTTAAGCCACTGAGCCAAACTCCCGGCCCTCCTTCATAATTCTTTTCCCCCTCATTATCTCTATTCTCCCTTTCTAAAACTCACTTTAGATAGATACTGAACATTGTTAGAGCAGATTTTCATGTTTGTTAACTTTTTTTTTTTATCATTTTTTAAATCTCTAATTGTCCCATTTGTTTTTGGAATATAGAGACCTGTATCAGGTAGGTCAGTCACCATTTTGGTCTTTTACCTGTCCTATAGATTTTTCAGTATAGCTGTTAAGTTGGTCTGATTTTACCTAGTTTCATTCTTCTAGAAATTCCTAAAATTTTCTGGCATGCTAATGAACATTTTACCTGTATCTAGAACTGCTACAGATTAAAAACAGACAAACAAACAAAAACCTTTCTGATATTTCAAGATGACCTTGGGTAAGAAGGCACTAAAATAATTTAAATACATATTTAGCCTACCATTGCAAGCTACTGCTGTGATTGCAAACCACTTCTTTGTTTGATTTCCTTGCCCTCGTAAAATAACAGTAAGTGCGAACAGATGCCAACTCAATGCCTTGAGTTCTGCGTGTTTGGTACCTGCAGTTAGGTACCACAGCAGCTGCTTTGCTAATCACCTAAGTACTAAGGCCTTAGAGTGTAACACTAGACACAAACTGCCAACTTGAACAGAGATTGCAAGATATGAAAGAAGAAGCTTGCTTAGAATTGTGTAGCAGGTGACAGTAATTGCCTGGAAGGAGAAATTGGTCCAGTTATTTCAGCAAATATGTTTAATATTTAATCACGCTTTAAGTGATTTAAGGAAGCATAAGTGACCAACCCTACCCTCAAAGGGTTTACAGTTCAGTAATACTAGAGTCTAATCAAATACATATCAAATATATGATGAAAGGTACAATAAAGTCAGCAGAGAACTACAAATAAACATTTGTGGGACTTAAAAGAAAAATACGTATCTGTTTTAAGGAATAAGGAAGGGCTGTGGAAGACACTTAATAGAATTTTGTGTAGAGGAGATGCTGCATTTTTGATAAGTGGATGTGGGGCTTGGTAAAGAGAGCTCTTTGAGTAGAGAGAGTGGCAGAGAAAAATGCCAGACATGGGGAAGATAGGGTGATACCAATTGACCACAGTTAGAATGCTGGGTACTTGTTCGAGAGGAGTGTGGTGCTTTTGAGATCAGGAGTGTTTGGAGTGGTATAGCTTTAGAGGCCATAGGCTTTGAGAAAATAGTTTGGGATTCTAATGTGGGGATCTTAAGTGCCAAAGAGAAAGGTTTGCATTGAGTTTGATAAGGAGGGAATTAGAAAAAGAATGGACAGACAGATGATCTGTTGAAATTGTATGCTCAAAAGATTAATCTAGGAAATCTATGTGGATGAAATGAAGTAAGAGGCAGCACAAAAGTAGTTATTTAACAAGTTGATCCTTTGTCAGATTGATTCTTTGTGTGTGTTTGGCTCTCAGGATAAAAGATGAATGAGATCCAATCACTGCCTTCAAGGTGGTCATAGCCTGTGAATGTGAACAACTAACTGTATTGCCAAAAAAATTTTAGTTAGACTTTCTTTAAAAATCACACAGATGTAATATACTGTAAGATGTCTAAACACTGTAATTTAATATTTTGCTATAGCCAAAAATATTCAGATTGTCAATTTTGTGATTGTCTTAAACTTTCCTTTATTGTGAACACAGCTAGCATGATCTGTTACTGTTGTATGCAATATATATTAACTACTTAAAAGTAGTCTCAGATGTGCAAGTTGATTTTATATTCTTTGCTATAGGCTTAATCACATAGAAATATAAAAATAAGATCACTTTATATAAATGGTTCATTTTGGTTGAAAATACTTGTAATTCAAGTCTTACTCCTTAGATTTTTAGAAGAAAATGAGAGTTTCATTTGGGCTTGTCAGAATTGACTCACTCAGTAAACCTTTTCCCTTGGAATTGCTTTTCAGTTTTTTTCTTTTTTTTATGATTGGTATACTTGAATTGCAATACTTTTGGGTGGAAGGGAAATTCAACAAACTAAGAATATTTTAAGAATAATAATATAACTCTTAGTAAAATTACTCATTGCAAATACTATAGGTGTTTCTTTTTCTTTTCAGTAGAATTTCTTGCAGTCTTTTAATGGAGAATGCAGAGTAAAAGCAATTAGTATCTTCAAGTACATTTTAGTACCACAGAATATTTATAAAGTATATTCAAAACATCATTCCCAAAGATGAAAGAACTTCGCTGGAAGAATTGTACAGTTATTGCTACAGTTTTTTGTTAATCTTTTTCAAAAACTAAAATTCTAAGGCATAAATTTATCTAGATTTTTTATGAAGAGATTTATGTGTTACAGACCTTGATTCTATCTCATTCCATATGATTCATTTTTATGTCCTCATAATAAATTTATTTCAAAGAAGATGTTGTTCTGAAGTAATTATTCAGTCTTTACTCTGTAACTTCACATTAATTACTAGTGGATCAGTCCTTTGGAGAGGAGTAATACATACACAGATTATACATTGCCTCTCTCACATAACAAAAATAACTAGATGAAAGGCAGCATGGCTGCCTGACCACAGCTGAGGTCTTTATTTTGCTGATGCCTTTCTTGCAGATTGTGCTAGACTTTGGAGGACTCAGGCTGGCTTGATTTGATTTCTGTAAGCTAAATCATGTTTCCCTTTTCTCCTTTTCAATAATCTCCCACTTGCTCATGCTCCTGTACCTCATTACTACTCTTACTCTTGAGTTCCTGTCCTTAAAAAAGAAAGGACAAAATCATGTAAAATGTATTTTTTTTCTTTTTCAAATAGTTTGATTGCCAAAGATATCATTGTATTACTACACATCATAAGTCTGTTCTTTTGCCTTTGGGCAGAACCAAATTTGTGAGATGGTTCTAATTTTAAGTCTCTAATGAGGGAGAGGAGATATCATAATCCATTGCAATATTTAACAACCTTCTCTGTCAGGAAATTCTTTTATCCAACTTAAATAATGCATGCATCTGTCTAAGCCTTTATTTATTTATTTTTTTCTTCAGTGAATATGAACTGGTCTTTTCTCTTTGTACCTTCTCATGGTACTTGAAAATTTAACTCTAACACTGCCCCACTAGTACATCTGGTTTTGCCCCTTGTATGTCACAATATTTTCCATCACCGTTATCATCCTTATCCCTCCCCAGTGGCTGCACCACAGCTCCCTCTTCTTTTTGTTTATGAGGTTCAGAGTGTAGCTTGAACCTCTAGTGGAGAGCGTGACAGGTGCTAAGTGTAGTGCCAAATCATAGCAGAGACACTACATTAGTTAGATACGCTCCTTTGTGTTCACAGATGGCTCTCCACTGGAAGAGTAGTCATCCTTCTAGACAGTAATTTCCAGATCTCTATACTTCAGATTTTTCTTCCAAGTTTGGCCATTCTGCAGATTGCACCTGTCCAGTTTTTCACTGGGATACTTTTGTACTTTCACTTCTGTGCC
>RJWM01013070.1:0-54551 GCA_004363535.1 Dasyprocta punctata | reverse complement strand
TTTAATCCATTTTGACTTTATTTTAGTGCATGGTGATAGGCATGGATCTAGTTTTAGTTTACGGCATACAGAAAGCCAGTTTCTCCAGCACCATTTGTTAAAGAGGTTATCTTTCTTCCAATGTACATGTTTGGCCCCTTTGTCAAAGATGAGGTGGCTAAGTGTGTTTGTAGTTGTTTGAGCTATCTTAATAACTTGTAAAACTATACCTATATACAAAATGTGGCATTACTTTGATTCTCTAAAAAAATTTTTAACAGCATTTTAAATTACTCACCCTTGCTTAATACATTATATGAAACATATTGGAATATTTTGCCAACCCATGGAGCAATGATTTAAATGAGACAATTTCTGTCTACTTCATTTTTTTTCTTCAAACATTGTACTGGGTACAAACATAAAACATCACTTTCTCAGATAGATAAGGTGACAATTTTCTGAGCTTTGCTTAGAAACTCCTCAGCCCTACTGAACTTCATCATTGCCTTCAATTTGTTTACACAATTTCATTTTCTTATCAGCCAATTCAGCACAGTCCCCAAACATCAGAAAAGAAGCCTTCTATTGTACTCTCTACCTTTATCGAACTCCAGCAAGCTTTCTTCACATAAACATTCTTTAAAATTAACTTTAAATCTTTGCCTGAGGGGATTTTTTCCCACCTTCCAATTTTCCACTTCTGTGGTCTTCTCTTTGCTTCCACAGATTCTGAAACATGTGCAGCTGATAGGAACACATTTGGGAAGGCAGTGCCAAGGAGTGAAGAGTGCCCCGGCTCTGCTTTCAGGCAGCTGCTCTGCTTTCCTGTGTTGTGTGGTCTGCCATGGAGGTGTCTGTGTAAGCAGTTCTTCAATGTTTTAGGTATCTCCCCCATTCCAACATCTAGTCTCTGCTTTGTTTTCTAATGTAGAGACAGATTGCTAGCTAGATGAATTTTAAATAACAGTCACAAAAACTCTCCAACTTAGATGACATAAAAGGCACTTACTAAAGTAAATCATATCTTGGCAACTTAATGTCTTGCAGTAATGAGAAAATTTGAAGTCATTTCTAGTGACAATAGATCATACAGCTGTGTCCTCAACAGAAGCTTAAGATAAAATGGGGAAAATGCAATATCCATTAATAGAGGAAGCTGCCATGAAAATAAAACTTACATGAAAGTACACTAAATCAAAGATTTGAACAGCTTAAAAAATAGTGCTCTTACAAAAAACAGGAAGCCATTTAAGGCATAGCTAAAATCCTTTTTAAAAATGACAGTTCAGTAATCTTCAAACCCAATTTCATTTCAGGCAAAGCATTGTGGCACCCAGTAAGCATGTGTATATAGTTTCTAAGACAGGCAAAACTGAATTTTAGGATTTGAAAGCTTTTGTTCTAGTTGGCGTTTCCCTTTATAAAGAGCAGGTGCTTTCATTTCTTCATCAACAGTAGATGCTTTGAAAAATAGTTGATCATATCTAGGGAATGAATTTTATCAATTCACAAGTTGTAACCAGATCCGAAATATTTATACATTACAAACTCAAAAACCAATTATTAAATTTAAATGTTAAATTATTAATTTAAGCTAAGTATGTGGAGAGGGAAATAACTTTCTGAGTTTTCCTATCCACTACCACAAAGAAGTTCTTCACATGGAAAATCTAGAAAATAAGGGTAAACCATAAATACAAAATAAAAAATCAGTCACAGTTAAAACCCAGGGTTGAGTACAGTCAGCTTATTAAAGTGTGTCTTTCCAGCCTTTTAAAACTTATCTGTATCAATTCATATATTATTTTTATATAATATCTAATATTTATATTATCATTTTAGCAGTGCAAAAATTATGCCCTAATGCATACTATTTTATAAATTTCAGTTGTTATTGATTAATATATATTAAGATTTTATATAATAAAATACACTTCTGAAACAAAATTTTACATGACTCTCTAGTATTCCATAGTTCATATGGTGTTTGAAAAAACATAAAAACAGTTCAAAAATTCACCTCAACCTGAAAAGAAATAGAGATAGGTAGAATAGAGACAAAGAAATCAGCGTTTTGGAATTGGGCTTTGGGGAAAACAAACAAACAAAAAACCACCTCCATCTTTAGGATGCAAGTCACCGAACTCTTTTTTTCCTAACAATAAACTCACTCAAAATGTCCTAAGGATCTCAATTTTTAGTGACCATGAAAATACTTAATCTAACCATTAAAAAAAACACTGAATCTTCTTTGAATGAAATGTTCATTGCATTTAAGGCTCCTTAATGTGTGTTGGAAACTGGGTAGTTTTCCTCTACTGACTCCAGCTACATGCCTTATCGCTGAATGTGGCTCTCAGTACTTACAAAGTCTTTTGCAACTTGGTACTGGTGAGAAGAAGACAGGTAATTTTGTTCTAGATTGACTTAATCTGATGTCTGCAATCGCTGATGCTATAATGGTATTGGAAATGATGCTGTCTGTTGTCCTTGGGTTTCAGAGGATCCTTAGCCTCTCCTTTGGCTTCTAGCATTAAGTCTGAAACTCCCAAGACTTTTTCCACACCATAATTTGACTGAATGAATTCCAGTTCCATTTCTTCTTTCTCAAGTTCCCAAGAACCTGGTCGGTTATATTGCTATCCCCTGACATCCTTAGACAACTTGTAGGAAAAAAGAAAAGGAATGTGTGTCTTTCAGTCTATCGTACCTACTAGGTACACACCACAATCCTCAAGTACTCTGGAACAGATATTTTATTGGATTATTTCCTTCAGAAATTTCCAGGCATTCAGCAAGTATTTAGGGTTTATTTTGGTTCATTGCCCTGTCCTTAATGATTAGTATTACCTGACAGTCTGGTTGGGACAGAAAGCCCAGATACTTGATTAAATATCCTAGGTGATTCAATAAATGTGTTTTGAAATGGAGATAACATTTAAATGAGCTGACTTTCAATAAAGATTATCCTATATTATGTGGAAGGACCTCATAGACTTTTGTGTCTCCCGCTCCTCTGGCTGACATCAGGTATAGACCATCTATCGAAAACTTGCAACAGTTTTTAGAAGAAAAACTGAAGATAGCACTCTGTTTGGCTTTACACACAGGGCTTTAGGAAATGTTCTGTCCATGTGTACTAGAACTTTGCAAGTAACACATTCTGCCCACTTACCCAGGCAGTTAACCATGCCCTGAAGAATTTGATAAAACAAAACTGAGCTTCTTGGAGAAAGAATTTTGCATCATCTGACTCAGACTGTGACTCTTCCCTAGGCTTACAGTTATCCATCAAATTTTAAACTGATCACTCCACAGTCTCTTAAAAAAATAAGAAAGAAAAAAGAAGGCTACTTCCTTCTCTCTTTTACACACATACACACGCACGCACACACACACACACACACACGGGTGATTCTTTTTCTCTACAGAACCTTAATATATCATCCTAAAATTTATTTCAGAGAGATACTTTGCCCTCCACCCACCTTTTCTTTCACTGGACAAGGTCCAAGGAGGTTTATGAAGCTGAGATAAGGAATCTAATGCACCCTCAGCACAGAATAAGTTCTTCGGTTCTCCGATTCTTGTTGCAGGAAAAGAATTTTTAGGACTAGTTAATAAGAGGCACAGGAAAATTTTAGAGGCAGACATTTTAGTGTACACTCTAGAGTGGAATGTGAGTATCCAGAGAATGGAATATCTTAAAGGAGGAAACATTTATGCTTCTTTTGAAGGATTAGAAACCCTGGGGAAAAGTGTCCCCCCACAACGGTAGTAGCCCCTTCTACAGCTGTGAGCTCACTTCTTTTTAATAGGTAATTTGAACATTGTTTGGTTTCTCTTAACCTGTTCCTTCATTCTAGAAACAGGTTCCTGGTCTTTATTTTCTCAAGTAAGCCATTTTCTGGGTATCCTAGCTTTCTGTGTATAATAGGTTTGAGGAAGGAGATCAGAGGGTGGAAAACTGCCTGAGGAAGAGGGCATCAGTGCTAATTACAAAGTTCCAGGACATAGATGCATAAAATTTTCCAAAGCCCTGCATGTGCAGGCAGATCAGTGAGCTCTATCTCCATTTGTTCTCCCTAGAACTTGATCAAGTTTCTGATAGGATGGCCCAGACCTGATCTCAGTCTGAGGAGTGGGAGATAAAAAAGGATGCTTGCCACTGAATTCAGGGATATGCATCCTCTTTCACCCATAGCCCATTTTCATGCTGCATCGTGTATCATTTCCTACTTTAACTTGCCCCAAACTGGATTTGCAGAAGATGTTTATTTTCCTACCTTTAATAAATGGAAAACCTTGCTACCTTTTCTGCTCATTTTGTCCAATTCTTGTTTGAGACAGGAATAACCTAGAGACCATCTCTAAAAGGTGTCTCCAGAACCCAGAATATAGCAACAGGTTTGAAAAAAGCCTAAATTTAATCTAAGGGATGTTGATATGGATCCCCTTGTGTAATTGCAACTGGGTCCTGAAGTTGCAATCTTCAACTACAATTTTTAGTTATAATTTCCCCATCTCCTTTATGTCTTTTATTTCTTTTATCTCACTTCTGCTAAAGGAGTGACCCTGGGAAGTAAACTTTTCTCTCTATAGTAGACCAAATGATGACACCTGAAAAAGTATATCCACATTCTAATTTCTGGAGCCCCTGTGAATAGTACCTCATTTGAAAAGGAAAAAAAAGTCTTTAAAGATATAATTGAGGTAGGGTACCACGACCCATGCAGCTCCTGAGGTTCTTGGGGTGAAGGACCACGAGAGGATGAGAAAAATAAAGAGACAAAGCTGGAGCCAGGTGGAGCCCTTACTCTCCTGATGGGAGGAAAGGTACTACTCGACCAATGCTGCGTGTTTATTTATATACTGGGAAGGATGACGTTAATTTCAGCCCCTCTGCCTAGCAACCCAGGCCTGGATTGTTTAGGAGCCTTGTGTTTTTTCTGGGTTGTAGCAACTATCTCACATGGTTGACCCAGGTGCTCTTTGTTACTTTGGTAAGGTCATGTCTGGGTCATTTTCCAGCTTCAATGGTTCCCAACAGTAGGGTTCTTCAGATAAGAAAATCTTGAATTTTCCAGGTAGCCTGTAACAGAGGAAAAAGATTAAAGAAAGACACAACCTGACCATGGTGGCACAGACTGGAGTGATGATGTCACAAGTGAATGGAAGCCAAGAGCCACCAAAATGAGGAAGAGGCAAGGACCAGATATGCCTGAAAGGTTTGGAGAAAGGCTGACTTCAGTGATGCCTGGACTTTGTACTGCTAAATTAGCACAAAATCAATTACTGCTGACTAAGCCACCATGTGTGTGGTTATGTGTTTTGATAAGCTTAAGAAATTAAATATCTGTTTTTATACTTCATTCTGGTCTAAATTCTTTGTTTTGTTTTCTTCCGTTTCAAGCGCTCTTTAGTTTAGATAGAAAATGGGACAAATAAGGTATAGAAATAAATTCTTTTGGAATGTATTCCTATTTAAATTTCTATTCATGGTTTCCCTTGAAAAAACCAATAATAGCTGGTACCAGAAAGCTATTTTTGATATCTTAAAATCAAAGAATCTAACATTATGTTAAAATTTTTCTTCACAGCCAAAAATAGTCTTTTCATTCTATATAGTTTTACTGTTTATTGAAACAACACACACATTGTTGTATATTAATCATTAAATAGAACATTGCAATGATCATATTTTTGGCTAAATACCAACAATCAATCAAAATTCTGGCTTGCAGAACCCAATGTTGTCACTGAACAGAGTCTGTTCTAGAAGATCCCTAAACATGCTCCACCCATAGACTTCTATTGCATTCCCATCAGGGAAAAGCAATTTTTAGGACTTGTTAGTAAGAGATGTAAAGAGATTTATTAGGCAAAAATTTAAAGTACATGAACAAATAGAGGGGACCCTCAAGAGACAAAAAGGCACACGTCAGTTTAAAAGTGGAAATACTTGTTTTTTTGGCAGCAAATGTCTGTGGAATTTGTTGATCTACAGTCTTGGTCTTAATTTAGGGAGGTGGTCCACCCACAGAAAGATAATGGTCTATTTATAGGGGAGAATCTATTTTACAGATGAGAAGAGATCATCTAAATTACAGGCACAGGTGAAAGAAGATAATCTGAAAGTTTAAAAAGGAATGCTAGAACCCATGTTCAGGTAAAAAGGAATTCCCCAGATTTCTGGTGTTTTGGGAGAAGAAAAAAAAAATTTAAACTGGGTTTGAGTAACTTTTGTGTCCTCAAGATGCAAGTTTTTCTTAAAAGCACAATTTTAAAATCCAAGATTTCCTTGTTTCCTTTCTATCTTTATTTTTTTTACCCTACTTCAGTGTGACCTGAGGTCTTGGGTTGAGGTGATCGCTGTGCTCTTCCTGAACAGTAGCCTATGAGAAATCTGCTACAGTCAGCTAAATCAGATAAAAATTAATATGTAGTCAGAAAGGGACTGAGCTCTGGAGGACACACAAAGATTGTGGCTGGAGGCAAAGTTGAAGTGAGCCAGGCCTCAAGATTGAGATGCAAGAGCAAGATCTTCACACTTCCCTAGATATAAAGAGCAATTTGAGATTATATTGTAATTAGCACAAACTTGTCCAGTAAGTCCAGATAGGAATCAGACACATAAGTGGATGACCAGAACATCTGGACCCATCCTCCCATCCTTTTCTTGTTGGGGCAAAATAACAAATTTATAGATATTTCATGATTAATTGGAAGACTGACCAAGTTGCTGTTCTGCTGTCTCTGGTAAATTCAATTGACCCTGACAATGTCAGAGCGATTGCCTATACCTTAAGGCACCTTGGGCAGACGTGTGCTCATTCAGTCAAGTCTCTCTCTGGAACAACTCCTATATTTTGGTAATGTCCTTAACCACTTTCATTCAGTCAAGTCTCTCTCTCTCTCGAACAATTCCTGTATTATGGTAAAGTCCTCAAGTAGAGTCATTATGTAGGAGTTCCCTCCCCTGGTTCCCAGAATGTTTTTATTCTTTCAAGACCAGCCTGTCTGTCAATATATGTTTCAATGTATGTAACCAATCATGTAACATTTGGTCAGTTGGTTTGTACCTCCCACTGCTAATTTTATATAGACTATACTCCTTCCAGATTCGGGGCATTGCTAGGGAGAAATTATCCCTGCAACTGTCCACTGGCGTGAACTCCAACAGTCTGCTGGTGTAAAGATTAAATGCTGCCATGTTAAAAATGCACAGAGTCTTTCTTTTGGTTTGGTTTGGCTTGGTTTGGCTTGGCTTGGCTTGGCAAATTTTCCACAACATTCTGAGAATTCCTTTTTCTTTCAAGGTTAAAAATTATAGATAAATTAATTTAGTTAGTGATGCTAGCATTTACCCTTGCTATGTGACTTGTTTCCCAAATGAATCATTATTAGCCAAATGACTATACTTGTATTCCTATAGGTTGAATGTAATTTTGAAGCAGGAGACTAGGGCACAGCAAACTGACTGGGGAAGTGGATGGGACCTGTCAAACACAGAGTTCCAGGACACATGTGCAGAACATTTCCCAAAGCCCTGCACTTGGAACCAGTCAGAGAGTGCTATCTTCAATTATTAATGTTATTGTTGTTGTTGCTCTTGTTGTTATTTTTGAGGCAACATAGACAATTCCCTATGTAGTTGTTGTTTTTGAGACAACAGAGACAACTCCCTATGTAGTTCAAGATGGTCTTGAAGTCTCTATGTAGCCCAGGCTGACATTGACTTCGTGGTAATCCTCCTGGCTCTGCCACATAAATGCTGGGATCACAGGTGTGCACCACCATGCCTAGCTATCTTCAATGCTTGTGAGAACTCAAGAGAGGATTTTATATACTGACCTAGAACTGACATCAGTCTGAAGAGTGGGAAATATAAAAATGACAGCCACTAGGTGACATCATTGACTCTTTCAATAGCCACCTTGTGGTTTTTGGGGTATATCTCTTTCCTTACCTTTAGTTGGCCCAAAATCATTCCCCAGAATATGTTTCTGTACTTTGGTCACTTGTAACCCCCTTACTTTTAGTAAATGTAATATCTCTTTATTTTTAAGCTCATCTTGATCAAGTTTTTGTTCAGGACAGAAAGAACCCAGAAAACCCTTGCTAGAAGGAGACTCCAGCACTTCAAAATCTGAGAAGTTTGTTATGACTTTGTTGTACAAACTACCTCTGACATAGAGCCTTGGTGGCCGCCCACCAACAGCTATGCTTCTTCTTATTCCCAGTGAAACTCTCCTAACTTCTTTGGTTCAAGTCTTCATTCATTGATGTTGTAAGACCAGGAATTTTGTACAATCGACATGTAAAAGTTTGGGAGACTTTTTTGCTTTTGTTTGTTTGTTTGTTTGTTTGTTTTTCTATATCAAACCCTTGGGACTTGTTCTTCTTGTGTCCCAGACAGAGTCTGAGCAGTTCTCCCAAAAAGGAAGTGGCAAACTCAGCTCAGTCTCCCAAAAGGTTCTTGAATCTCCTCATAGAAAACAGTTTCAGAATGTGTTAATGAGAGGAAAAGAAAAGTTTCTTAAACAATTGAGAAAGTACAGATTCAAAGGAAATGAAATGTGAGAATTTTAAGCAAGAGGCACATTATTATCTGGAAATATTCATGTGGGGATTTTTGGGTGAAAAAAATCTGTGAAATTTGTTTATCTATAGAAAGTTCAAACTCAAGTGAAAAGTAGAAGGCCCACTGATAGGAGAAAGACACAGCTTCAGTCCACTCTATTTTTGTTTTAAACTGAGTGATCTTTGGTGTTTTAACTGAAATCATTCTTTGAATCCTTTGAACCCTTGTCTTATATCAGGTCTATGCCATTTTTCTCAACAACTAAGCTAAGTTATGGGTTTATAATATCTTCAAGGAATTTCAGTGGTTCTGGAAATGAAAACAGTCTAGGAAGTAAAACAAGTCTAGGGAGTAGAGATACAGGATACAGTATAGACATGGATAATCTTGGATAACTTTATGTCCTGAAGATGCAGTTTCCTTAAAAGTACAATTTTAAAATTGTGACTTTTCCTTGTTTCTTTTCTACCTGCCTTTATTTCCTCTGTCCCATCTCACTTGTACAGCTTACAATAGTTGGGACTCAGAAAATGATATTGCTATATGGTGCTTGGGCATGATGGATGCTTTGAACTAAGGAAGATTGGAGGACCTGCAAAGAGCCTCGGAAGCAAGTTCTCTCTTACCTTTGCCTGCTGCCCTGTCTCTAGCCATTCATTCACCCCCAAAGCACAGGGAGGAGCTTTCTCTGAAGTGCCTTTTCTACCAAAGTAATAGAAACTCTAAAATGAAACTCAATTGTCTTTGGTTGCCTCCCTGGGAAGCTCATTAACTGGGGAATTTAAAGTGTAGCACAGAAGAAGCCCACAGCAAATGCTCTCCTAATTTGCACAGACTTTACTCTCAGGCTACTTCATTACCTGATAAGCTTTACCTGCATAGCAACACAGCCAGCATAGTGAAGAGACAGTCTCCAGTGTGGGAGAAAATTTGCTAGCTATTACTCAGACAGAAGACTAACATCAGGAATATATAAAGAACTCAAAGGACTGAGACCTCCTAAAATCAAAGACCCAATCAAAAAATGGGTAATCAAAATAAGTAAACATGTCTCCAAAAAAGTAAAAATGGACAATGAATACATGAAAAAATGCCTATCATTGCTGGTCATCAGAGAAATGCACACTACAGCTTCAAAGAGATATTATTTTGCCCCAAAAAGAATGGCTATCATAAAAAAAATCTAATGATAGCAAATGCTGCTGATTATGTGATGAAAAGGAGCTATACCTCACTGTTGGTACGAATGTAAACTCCTATAACTACTATGGAAATCAGTATAGAGATTTCTCAAAAAACTGAAAATACAAATACGCAGATTTCCTTCTTCTAGGTATCCTCTCATGGGGATTGTGGAGCTATGGAATGCTGTGGATCCAAAGCTAATATCATCATTACAGGGACACACACAGACTCATGTTTATATAAGCACAATTTATAATAGCATCATCTTGGAAACAGTGTAAATGCCCATCTGCAGATGAACAGGTAAGGAAAACGTGTTATTCACACACAGTGAGTACTACAGTGCCATAAAGGAAGATAAATTCAGGGATTCATTGGTAAATGGATGCAACCTGAGAACATAATATTAAGTGAAATAAATCAGATACATAAGGTCAACTATCACATCATTTCTCTTACATGAGAAACTCAAATGAACAAAATAGAAGACCAATAAGTAGGAAACAGGAAGAAGTTCAAATACTGAGTCAAACTATGAGTTTCATTGTTTTAAAAAATTTCAATATATATGCTAATCGGTTTCATTCATACCACTAATTTATCTTAGTTTGCTGAGAAGAACAATTTGTGTTATTATGTTTATTTTTTTAAGAATCTTTTTGGTTTATATCTTGTACTCTGAGTACTACTTCAAAGATAATGATACACAGGGCAATAATTTGTCTTACTATTAGGTTACGAGATTCTGTTTTATTGTTTTCATAAAATAAAAAAGACAATATTTACTTACCACATATTCATCCCTTTCACCTTTCCATAACTTGTTACCACTTCTCTGGAAACCCCAAGCCCATATTCCTTTCTGAAGCTTAGAAGGTATATGAAATTTGATAAGGCCCTTTTTCAAGCCTCATATTTTGTAGGGCTTTCATGCAGATGAATATAATTAAGATGATTTTTCTCCTGTTAAACCATTTGCTATCACCTTATTTCATAGACTCCATTGAAACTTCAAGGAAATAGGAAATTTTCTTTCTCTTACATATAACAGATAGACAGATTTGGAAAGTCAGTAATTTGTGTTTTTTTAAAGAACTATCTTTTGAGCTGGGCATGACAGCACGTGTTTGCAATCTTAGCTATTCAGGAGGCTAAAACAAGAGGATCTTACTTTTGAAACTAACCTGGGCAATTTAGAAACCCTCATCCTCCATCTCAAAACAAAGTAACTTTCTGCTTAAATTAGCTGGAATTCTTTCCTTCTCCCTTCCTTCCCTCCTCCCCCTTCTCTGTCTATAAATAACATTGACTAAGAACACATGAAGTAAATTTGAGAAACTCAAGGCTACATTTACTACATAGTTTTCTTTACTGATGACCACAATAAGACATTTGGTGTGCATTCTGAAATTCTGAGAAAAATGCAGCATCATTTTTTTAATCAAATGTATTTGAATATAACAGTTATCCAAAGAAAAATCATATAAGACTTGTGTTCCATAGAAGACTGAGAAATGTTTCAATTTTCTCTAACCTATCTGCCATATCAGTGGAAGAGGTGAATTGAAATTCTCTAAAAACTGCACCTATATTAAAAATCCTAAAGACTGCTTAACCTTGGCTGGATACAACATGGTGAATGTGGAGAGATGGAATGTTGTGGATCCAGATCTAAAATTATCCTGGGCTACCTTAAGCTCTTTAATAACCATTTACCTTTACTTTTGTATCCAACAATACTCCCATGACTATTTGGCAAACTTCTCTGGAATGCATTGCTAAGCTTAGCCTCCTCCAAGGTTAAAGCTAAGAATGCCATCAGATAACATCTGAAACCAACCAAAAAGCTTTTCCTTGCCTTGCTCTAGGGAACACCTACCTGATGTTCCCACCAATGTAATCAGTCTTGATTTATGACTTTCTTTTGTTCTGTTACTAGAAAAGTTCATGTAACTTCTTCCATAATGGAACACATCATTAAAAGTAACTGGAATGGAAAAAAAAGTTACAAACAAAATAATCCGTCTAATAAACATAAAAAATGCCTAGGGTGTAAACATATGGAATAGAGATACAGCATAAATAACCTTGGATACCTTTTATTCTGTCCTGAAAATGTAGCATTACTAAAAATACAATTTTTAAATTACGATTTTTGAGTTTCTTTTCTCCTACCATGATTTTTTTCTATTCTGCTTCACTTTTAGAGCTTTCAATGATTGTGAGATGAGCGATTAGGGCTGGGGCAACTCTAGTTCCACAGCTGAACGAATCTGTCAGTGACTCTGCAGTGCCTGAGTGCTCTATGCAGAACCAATCAGAAAAGTGCTGATTTTAATTCTTAATTTACATCTGGCTCGAAAACAACAGAATCTTCAACAGGACAGTTTGAATCTGGCATCAGGCCAAATGTGTTTTTGATAGAAGAATCATCCAGAATGCCTTATTTGCATGAGGGCATGAGGTAGAAGCTAATCTAGGATACAAAATACCCCTTTGCATTTTCCTTGTGGCCTCTGGGAGCCAACACACCAATGCACTCTTATTCTGAACAGTACACTTCTGTTCCACCTTCAATAAATGTACCTTCCTGCTAACTTTTCTGTGCGTCCTGTCCAATTCTTTGTTCCCTATCACACTGAACAAGGACCAAGAACCCTGAGCAAACCTGTGAAGCCTGGCATAACTGCCTGGCCCCATATCTGTTACCTCATCTCTCATTCCTCTCACTCTCAAGCTCCCGAAACTGCCTCCTTGCAGAGCAATGCAGCCACATCCCAAAGCAAGGCTCATCCTTCTTCTGCTGGAACCCAACTCCTCTATGCATCCAAATAGCTTTCCTCTTTGGCTCCTTCTGTTCACTCTGTCATTTTCTGAGCAAGACCTTCCCTGAGCAGCCATTGAAAATGTTCATATAGCCTCAACCTTTCCCATATTAGTCTCTTTACCTGTTTCCTGCCAAATTTTACTGCATTCAGTGTGGTAGTTAAGCTTAATATGACAAATTGATTGGTTTGGGAGCTGCCAAGAAGATTAGTTAAGAATACTTCCAGGTGTTCCTGAGTGAATCTTAAAACATGAGATTGGGGTCTTTATCTGATCCCTCAGCCCTTCTTCTCTGGTACTGTTCCTCTCCTCTGTTTTGGGGCTGCCATGATCTAAGCATCTTTGCTTCACCATTCCACCCACAGTGATGTTTCTGCCTTGAAGTCAGTTAACCATGTACTGAATCACCTGAAACCATGAATCAAACTAAACACTTCATCTTTTAAATTGCACTTTTGGGTATGGTGTTGCTGGTATTGTGTCAGGTATGGTATCCAAGCTATGGAAAAGCTTACTAATATACAATGTATCTCTTTAAAATTCTGTAGAGTTAAAAACTTTTTTTTATCTATTCTTCCCCCAATACACATATACTCTACACCTCACACATCAGAAAACAAATTCCTCCTCTGGTGACAGGAAATTTTCTCTTATGCTATTATATGAATGTGTTCACTGACCATGTAGCCTTACCCTGAAGTACCTAGATAAGTGTAAACAAAGTGGGCCTTGGTTAAATATTTGAGAAGCACACGTGCAGACAGAGCCAACTATGGGAAATCAGGAAGGCAGGTATGGTAACTGAGTCCTAGCTTGCTCAAAACACTATGAAAAAGTCAACATGGCTGGAGGAGATGACCCCAGTTGGGCAATAGGCAGTCTGAAGTGCATTATCAGTCACCATGAAGATTTCTATTTCACTCTAAGTATTGTGAGAAGTCCTGGAGGCATTCTAGCAAAATTCACTGTAATAGGACAAAGTTAAAATGGGGAGATCAGCCAGAAGAGCGAAATGACAAAGCAGGGTAGATGTGAAGAATGAGCCATAGCTTCTCATAAAACCTGCAGTATGGTTATTTGCTTATGAAGTTTTAATCACTACAAATAATATTGCTCTGTATCTATGTCTCTTTCTTACTTTTCTTTTTGTCCTCAGGACTATATTTACACAACCCATTTATGCTCACGAGTGAACAGGTAGTCAGTTGTTTTTAATTGTTGAATAAACTTGCAGCATCCATCTCTTTCTTTCCTAATGTGAACTAGAAAGAAGCTCAGAATTGGGATAAGTATGTTGATAGAAAGATGATAACCATTAAGAGAATAAAAATAAAGATCAATTTACTGAGGAGAATAGGAAAATGTGAAAAAAAAAAAAAAAGAGAAGAGTTGAGTTGGATTAATCCATGCTGGAGCTTGCTAGATGGAAACAGTGAAAAGAGTAAGACCAGAAAATTAAGAAAATGGCCCAAATGATAAACCCTGAGGTCTATATGAATATTAGTTATAATTAATAACATGGTTGTGGATACTATTTTCAGTAGGCAAGTCATTGTGCTAAGCATTCACATGTGGTAAGAAAGGAACTGATGCATTTGGAGAGCAAAACAAACCAAGACATTCTATACCACATGAAAATAAGCAAAGAGATTTAATGGAAATTTAAAAATTGAAGAGTTAGATTTAGAAATGGAGACTGTGATGCAGAGGTCTACGTCTTACTCATGAAGGATAAGATCCTTTGTTCATATCTGAAACTGTGTATTGTGCCAAACATATATTATGTTTCTTACCTATATAGCTTGCAATTTTGCAATATAATGCTCTGGTCAACCTTTCCTTCCACATTTCATGACCTTGTGCCTTTGCTTCTCTGCTCTTCTGCCACAGAATCAATATTAAGTAAAATAAACATACTCGAACAAAAGCAGTGTGACAAATTGATCTATTTTTCTAATGACTGATTGTGATGCTAAGCATCAAACCCAGGGACCCAAACAGGTTAAGCAAAAGTTCTATGACTGAGTTACAACAGCCCTAGCACTGAGCACTGTCACAGTTGATCTGGTCACCAAGATGGCTTAGATGTCAGTAAGAGATGACATTGTGTACTGGATGAATATCCTGGACAAAAGAATGATTCATATCTTGGTTAAAATGGAGCAGAATGGTATAAGATTTTATTATACTGCTCAAAATAATATGCAATGTAAAACTTATGAATTGTTCATTTTTAGAGTTTTCTACTTAATATTTTCAGATCAAGGTTGACCACAGGGAGCTAAAACCACAGATAGTAAAAGTAAATAAGCAGAGACTATTGTATTCAGTCAGATGAGCTCATATTTAATTTTACAGAAGTGAGTACATTCAAGTGATGACAGGTATAGTAGTAAATGTCACTGTGACTAGAAAGTGACTAAGATGCTAGAGAATCAGTAATGGATAGTGAAATTCTCTAAGATAATGCTCTGGATGCAATGGCTGCACCTGCATTTGGGAGATAGGATGACACCACTGCAAACTCACATTCCATTGACGTGTAGTGCAGAGGAGAATAAGAGGCCTCACAAAGGAGGACCATTGGAGAAGCATACCAATAGAGAAGGGACAGATTTAATGCACTGCCAAAAAGGAAATCTGAATGGAACGGAGTTTGTTGTCAGTGGACCAGGGAATTGCAAATGTTGTAGTACCAAGATCTAGTTGAAGTTAATGGGAGGATGCACATAGTGGTTAGAGGAGAAATAAAATGGACAAAATAGACTTGTATTTGGAGAAACTAGTATGAATTCATTAATCACATAGCTCTAAATAAAATAATGGCACACTTTCACCAAATAGTTACATAATTAATTTGGAGTGAAATCAATTAAATTAAACAACTGTTTTTGTTCTTTGATTACTAACAAATGCAACAAGGGAAATGTACCTTCCTGAATGGGAAAACAGAGTAGGTTTTACCCAAATTCTTTTTGTGTTCTCCCCCACCACACACACATACAAAAAATAAAAATGAAATCAATTTCATGCAGTGTTGTTATGTTGATTATTTAATCAATAAGGAAATAGTCAATGAACCATCATTTTAATAATCATATTCAATGGTCTCTTATTCTCTTTTCTTTCTTAGAGCAAATAAATAAATAATTAAATAAATAGGATTGAATAAATGTGACTTTGAACATTGTCTTAGTTACTTTTCACTCATTGCTGAGACAAAATACCTGATGCACAAAATTAGGGAAGGAAAGGTTTATTTCTTACAGTTTCTTGGGAGTTTCAGTCTGTGCTTAGTTGGCTCCAAGGCGGTGTGGTGTGGCAGGGCTCCTGGTCATGGCAGCTGCAAGCAGCAAGCATGCTGGCAAGAGAGAAAGCGGAAGCACAAGAGGAAGACCTGCCTCATTTACACTGTATGTCAGCTCCAGCCCTGGGCGGGTACAGCACTCACATTGCCAACTCCGGCGCTAGACAACAAACCAAAAACAAGTAAGCACCAGACTTAGCCCCATCAAAAGTAAATGAGGACTTGGGGGGATATAGCATACCCAATACAAACATTAAACAATTTTAACTTCTTTTTTTCAGCTCTTGGCTGAAAATATTTAAAGTGATGAACGGTTTACCTTCATAATATTTGATACACATATAAACCATTAATAGATCTGAATCTTAAGTAAATAACAGAAGTTTTTTTTCTCTAATTTTGCATATCATTCTAAAAATAAAATATAACAAGTTAGAGCAGTTTCTATTTTGAGAAATCACAGTGTGCTTAATATTCAAGTGACAGTTTGTTTTTAAAAATTAAAAAAAACCCATCCTAATTAGATGACTTCTAAATACAGCATCTCAAGTACACAGTACCTCAGTACCTAGTAGGTGAGGAATCATGCAATCCTCTGTGTCTGAGTCATGTGCTTTTTCTTGTCTCTATTGCTTCATTTTGAAGTGAACCTGGGCCCATCTTGGTTGCTATGCAGGTTGTAACTGTCTCATGGAACTGGTCAGAAATAATGACTGGGTTATGTTGATGAGACTCAGAACACATTAAACCAAAATATGGCACTTTGGCATTTGATAAAGCAGTAAGAGCAGGGAGGTCACTCACATTCCCCTTATCCATTCCATCTAAAATAAATTACAAGACCCTTATTCATAAAGAAGAATCAGAACAAACTATCTTTGGTTCTGCTCCATTGGCTACCTTTATACTATCCTCCATTTTGCCCAGTCATACATCAGTTTAATCATGTATTAATATTTATCCTACCTAAGCATAAAGCCACACAAGTTTTCTGCTTTGTGGGTGATCACTTCTGAAAGATCCCATGTCATATAAAATTTATATAAGATATGCTTTTCTCTTTTTGACTTATCTTTGGTCACAGGGGCTTCAGCCATGAACCTGGTGATAGGTAGGAGGAAGAACTGTTTCCTTCCTTACAATGGCCTCAGAGGCTGCAGCCTCCCAAGTGAAGGCCCCAAGTACCATTTATTCAAAATTCTAATAGAAGACATAGTTATAGGTAATTTAGGGTATGAAATTATGCCAAACACCAAGGAATTGCTAGGTAGAATTATTTACTAGCAAAATTGTTCCACATCTCACAGACCCAGGATGAAAAGATAAGCCCAACTTTAACATTTGTCTTCTCCTTTCTTCAACATCACCATTGAGCTGGATGGGAGAAATAAGAATAAACTGAATGTGGAATTGCCCCAGAGCAACACATAATCCATTGAGGAAGATTGATGCATAAACTAGTGCTCACAATGATTCATAAATATAAACTTAATGTGACTGAACTATTTGGAAAAGCAGAAGGGAGAGTCTAACAATGGTAGGAAATTAACCTCATTCTTAATCATTTGTGAATAAAAACAAGGTCAAGAATACTATCAATATGAAAGCTTTTTCTGCTTTTTTTTCCTAACAAGAAATACTTACTCGCTCTAGGGTTCTTTTCATATGGATACCATTCCATTCTTTTTTCCTTTTTTTTTTTTTCTTTTTTATGGTGGCACTGGGGATTGAACTCACAACCTCACACCTGCCAGGCAGGTGCTTAAGCCACTGAACCAAACTCCTGACCCTAGTATTTTGAGACAGGGTCACACTATGTAGCTCAGGCCACCTTGTGCTCAGGTTGTAGCACAAGCCAGCCTGAAAACTCCACCTACCTTAACCTCCCAAGTGCTGGGATTAAAGGCGTTTGCCACCACACCCAGTTCATTCTTTTTCCCTTTTTCTTTTTGCCTGCTTGGTTTTGAGTCCTTCCTAGACCTTCCAGCAGAATCCTGACTCAATCATGGAAAGATAGTGCTAAGTCCTTCTGGTCTTCATACAAGAAAGCTAGTCCTTCAAATTCTCCAAAACAGAGTAAGTGAAGAATAAATGCATCTCTATTAGCACACCAACATATCAAAATTTTCCTCAGGCTATCCTGTGATTTTTTTTTTTATACAATATTCTTTAGGCATTAATGATCAAGTTCTGACTGCGTTAAAAAAAATTGGTTCAGCTCATGAATTCTGTTACCAAAATGCCTAGATTTGAGAAACTGCTTTGGTAGGCATGTGACATCTTTCACTTCTTCATCTTATTGATTGGAATTAAATGAACTAACCTGAGTAAAAAGCAGAGAAAATGTGAACAATGAAAAGCTTGACAAAAACAGCTGAAAACTTTGTTGTGCCATCAAAAGGTGACTATGCAGCTCTGTAAACCAAGAGACACAAGGTACACTGGCTTTGTAATAACCCTCTGCCCCTACACTCAGATTCCCTTTTCTCTGGAAGATATTCCTACTGTCTGTTCTCCAGAAGCCCCTTCTGGGGCTGCCATTCCCATGGCTAGGAGTAAGAAAGTGGCCCCGGTGAGTAGGTGCAGCCTGTTCTAATGCTATCAAGGCAGAGAAATGAAAACTGTCTCTCAAATTCAGTTTTCCTAACCATGTGGGAAGCCTCTTCTTCCACGATAGAACTGACTAGTTCTGAAAGCCCAGCAAATCCCCATTTTGTTGGATTTTTTTTATTTTTCTTGTCTCTCTGAATCTAGTACTATAGTTGGAAACATACCCCTCAACAGTACCATTTTGCCAGCTGAAATTTAACCAACCATCTTTGATTTTAGTGCTGTGGACCCCAAGGAGTAGGACCATGTATTTAGCTCCTCTGGGAATACTTAACTGACCAACACATTCCTTGGACATGAGACTCTAAAGATGCCATCAATATTATTGTAATACCAATGGGTTTACCTGGTTCATAGGACCACATTTTCATAAGCCCGGTCAGAGGGCATGGTAGGGAAGAGATATGGGCCTCTCTACTCTACCTCCTTTGTTGGGTGAATGATTCTAAAATCAGGACCCAATCCTCACGCTCCTGAAAATTTATACTTTGAAAACAAATCTTTCTTAATTCATTTTTACTTTTCTTAATCTTTTAAAATCATTCCGTTATGCCTCCATAAATGACTGAATATTCATCCACAATATGACCTGTATCTAAGCACCTTAGATCCTACAAAAGACTGCAACTGAATACTTAAAAAAAAAAAAAACTTACACTATCAAGGAGAATATATCATAAAGAGAGGCTGTTTTCAGTCCTGTAGCATTATCTGTGAGGTCACTAGGTGAATAGCAAAGAATTTTTTTCTGCTAGAAGAGAGCACTCTTTGTAGAACTAATAACCCAGATTTAAAGAAATTGATCCCTAACAGCTCTCTAAATGGAGCAAATAGCGATACAACATAGTTGAAAGAAGTTAGTCTTACATCAGCAGGCAATGATTTAGAACCCCACATCTGCTTTCTGCTGCCCCCTAGATTATTATCTCTGAGCCTTTACTTCTTATTTTATAAAATAGGTATAGTAATTTTACTATATATAAATTGTTCTATGCTAACGAGAAAATTCATTAAGCTATATTAGCATATAGTGATCATGAGAAAGCCCCCCCAAACCAATTTAATTATCACTATATTTAATTCAACTACATATAATTTCCAAAAGTCAATATGGAATTTCTTACAAGTAAAAAAAAAGAAAAAGAAAATTAATTTACTTCTGGTATCTTTAAATATACTGTAGCTATAATTTACCTCTCTGAAATATTTAGATATGATTCTTCTAAAGAAATCTACTGATTTCTTGAAGAATTTTATTAAGAGGAATTGGATGATTTATTTAGTAATTTTTCCCAAAGTAATCACAAAACATTATGTTATTCTGGTAGTTATACAGTTAATATTCACTGAAAATGTTCGGACCAGACTCTATAATGAGTGTGTGACTCCCATAGTTGCAGAACACACAGATTTCAAGAAGCCGTATGTTTTTGCAGATCATGGAAGTGTTGCAGTAAGTAATTGATATTATTAAATATGTTTGCTGCTCATGCAGTGACATGGCTGAAATGTGCTTGCTTTTCTATGCACAAAATTGATGGGATATTCAATCTGATTTCAATTATATAGTGGATGTCAGCAAAACTTCAACATGTGAACTGAAGAAAGCAGGAATGGTTGATGAATGTCCTTCTTACATCAGTAAGAAGCATCAAATATTGGTGATAATATATGCTGCAGTAGCAGCTGGTCTGTGCACCAAACACAGGCGTAGTGGTTCAGAGAAACTCAGTATAATCTACACAATGAGGCAAAGCATGATGAAATCAAAGAAACTGGGTTTCAGCCCACTCTAGGACAATAACTTGCAACAGGCTTCAGCCATGCTTGTGGCTGTCTTCTTAGATGGTTCCAGCTTTGTCGATTTGGAAAAGGTATGGTTCTTCACGACCCTGGATGGATGTGAAGGGGTGTCAGGAAAAAATATCAGATGCATTAAGTAATGAAAAATCTTCATAAAATCATGACCAGAAAAAATGAAATTTTAAAATTAGGAATACAAGGGATGATCAAACTATAGAGCAAATGTTTAAAACTTTAAAAGTCAGTGCCGTAAAAAAAATTTCAGAAAGCAAACTCATTGATGCTACCATAGTATTGATGGCATATTTAGATTCACATGTCCAAGCAATATGTGTCAGTTAAGTATCCCCAGAGAGAAGAGGACTGAGTACACGACGCTACTCCTAGGGGTACATGACACTGAAACAGAATTTGGTGGGTTAAATTTCAACAGATGAAATGGTAAGAATGATGAGGTAGGCGTGTTTGAAGAAGGAGGGAATACTTTGAGTGTCTTCATTGTAATAATTTTTTTGAAAATTAAGCATTCACTCTATTTTCAATCACTACTCGTAATGCAAAATAAATCTTTTTTTCTGTACTTACAGGGCATTGTATCTCAGAGCACCACATAGGCAAAAAATTGCTGATTGACATCAAAAGATGATTCACTATGAATAAACAAAGGTCTTACTCTCTGCAAAGATTAAGGAACCATACCCAGTGTTTTCTGTTTCATAAATTTAGGTCACAATCTTTTCTGTACATTATAATTTTTCAATGGATGGGCAGCATGTACATCCATATATATAAAATCATTATCTTGTAACAAAATGCTATAGTTTCCCATGCTTCATCTTACTTAGTTTTTATAAAAACCTTGTAACCGAACTGACATGGCATTTCCATCCCTAGTTCACACATTAAGGCACCGCGACTCATTGAACAGAAATGACTTGAATCACGTAATTAATGAGAACCTTGATGAAAGTTGTAACTCATCTATTCTGACTCTCAGTTGGGTTTTTTTGCTTTTTTTTCTTGATTTCTCTTGATTTTTATGTTCATTTGCTTTTATTTCTAGCCTTATATCATTTTCTCAGATATTTCGAAAAAAGAAAAACTATCAAAACTTTCCTTCTAATACGTATCATTGACATTAAGGGAGACTCTCCTGCCTGAGCTAGAATCACAGAATGCTAATCTTGGAAGGCATGAGTGATGATGTAGTTCAATCCTTGTAAAAGACTGGCTAGAATTTTTGGGGGATGTACATCTTGCATAAATATGGTCCATCTTCTCTATTGTTTCCATTCTGCTTATTAACATGCCAATTTCCAACATCACATGTGAACTATATTCTCTGGCTCAGTTCCAAATTTTCTCAACTACGATGTTGAGCAAATTAATAGGGAATTTGGGTTATGTAATTTAAAAAAAAAGAGGGAGAGACTAACTACAAGTGTGAGAGGAGTTTAGAGAAATCCATAAGAAATGTGGTAGAATCTTAGAGACCTCAAAGTAGCACCTCGGTTTACAAATGCTTCTCTTTTCAAACAATTCAACTGACAAACAGAAGCATTCAGCAAAATTGTGCTTCCATTCACAAACTCCACATTGCGTGACAAACGTGACCATAGCCATCTTCCCCACACAAACACAAAAGCAGTCGTCTTCCTCAAAATTGTAAACTAAATTAAATTTGTAACCTGAGATACCACTGTATCTCTTTAGGCTTGAAGGGACTAACGCAAGAGCAGACATTGGCACCCACACAGGACAGCTACAGGAAATTACAGTGAGCTGGTAAAGATGAAGGGAGCCAGGGAAACAAAATTCCCAAACTCATTGCCTATGAATAACAATGTTGATCCTAGCTCCCATTATCCCAGATTTGAAGCTAGATGGTATCTGAACTCAAAGGAATTTGAAAATGGCCAGTTTTAACACATCTGGGCAAATAATCCCAGGGAAGTAAAGTGAGAGCCAAGGGAATAAAATACAGTATAAAAAGAACAGCAAAATATTTCCAGAAGTGTTTTCCCTGAGGTGGACTAAACTTCTCAACAAGTAGATTGTTTGATTTTCACCAAATATGTAGAGTAGTAGTGTAAAACTAAGTTGTCTTTCAAGTTTGGGTTTCCTGTTGGCTAGTAAGAGACTCACCAGCGATCAACTCGCCTGATCTTCTGCACTGTGTCATAGGTGGGCATTGGGTGTTTTGTTGTGTCTCCCACTCAGCAGCAATAGTAAGGCTGTCTGGTGCAAGGAAAAGGTGAGCCAGGTGATACGTAGACATATCTCTGAGTTCTCTCAAAGAAAAACCATCAAAACAGAGGCACTTGCGGCCCAAAGCAGAAGGGGAGGTCTAATTCCATCATATTCAAGTCAATGTTCACCCAGATTAAGCCTGTGCTGTGGCCTGGGAACATATAAACTATAGAGGGTGCTATGGCTGATACATTGTGTCAACTTGAGAGGTTTAGAAGTTTAACTGAGAGACTCAGCAGGGAGCCAGGGTTTGTTCTTTGTAAATATCCTCACCCAGTGCAAGAGGAGGACACAGACATTGTGGGAGTGCTATACCTATCCTGGAGGAGTGGGGGGTGGACTATGTATAATATAAGGGAGGAAAAGAGGCTTGTTTTTCCTCCTTTTGCTCTGGCTACTGCCTTGAAGTGTTGCCTCAGTGCCATGCCACCCTGCCTTGGAACCAGCTGATGACAGACTGAAACTTTCAAAAACTGTGAGATAAATAAACCTTTCCTTCCTTCATTTTGGTTGTCAGGTATTTTGTCCAGGCAATGAGAGAAAAGTAAAAGTAACCAAGACAGGGCAAGGACATTCATTGATATCAACCTCACAGGGAGCAATGGTGAGGCAAGAATCAGGCAACAAGACAGAGAAATAAGTCTAGAGGTTCAAACATAAAATATCCATTATGTGTGTAAAGCTGGGGAGAAGATTCTATGAACTGGCTGTTGTGCACTGAGTGTTTATGCCCCCTCAAAATTCGTATGTTAAAAACCTAACTCTCAGGCTGATGGTATTAATAAGCGGGACTGCAAGGGGATTATTAGGTCTTGAGAGTGAAGCCCCAGGAAAGGGATTAGCTCCCTTATAACATATACCCCCGAGAGCTGCTTTGCCTCTCCTGCCAGTGAGAATGAAGACAGGGGCATCATTTATGAAGCAGGAACAGGGCCCTCACCAGATGTGAAACTGTTGGTGGCCTGATCTTAGACTACATAGCATTCAGAGCTGTGGGAAATACATGTTTAAGCATTCAATCTGTGGTATTTTTGTTAGAATAGCTCAAAATTTCTAAGACTTTGCCCCATAATATAAAACTGTAACTTAAAACCTGTTTTTTTATTCTGCACATTAAAGTGACATGATAAGATCGTTTTTATTGTGTAGCCTGAAGTCTGTGTAGAGTCACTGAAAATTTAGCTTTGTTTTCCTTTGTGGCTCCTTTTCAACCAAGACCCTATAAAAGTATTATTTGCCATAGCTCATTCTTCCGGTACATTTTTCTGACTCTCCTCAAGCTCTGTTCCTGTTGCTCTGCCTGAGATCCTCCTTGTTTCTTACTTGGAACGCTGACTGCACATCGCCACACAGCCAGGATTCATTCTGTTCCTTCCCAGTTCTTCAGATGATGACAGCATTAGTTTTCAAAAATACAAAATTGATCACATCATTGTCACTTAAAAAAGATCTTTACTATCTTATATGTAAATTATTTTATAAATCTATAAAATAATAATCAGTTTTATACTAAAGTGTATTGTTCATAGTCTTATAATGGAATACTGCAGTTCTTAATAACTGATTCATTTAGCACAAAAAGAAGGGGGAAAAACACAGGAAACAAAACTTTGAATGGATATGTTTATATATTCCAGATTATTCCTTTTTTTTCATTATCCACTTACATTCTTTCACTGGAAAGGTTGCCCCTTTTTCTTGTTTACATAACCATTTATGTATGTTTATGATACCCCTTATGTCCTATTACAATAATCCTTTTCAGACCAAGTCAGTGAGTCTTACTTATCTGAAGCCCCATGAAATTGACACCAAGTGAATGATTCTGAAAGGAATGTATAGTCTAGTGATTTGCTCACAAATCTATTTGCTTCCCATTTTATTTGCACCCATGGATATGTGTACTGATGTTTAACTTTGAACACTGGTTTTCAGAAATCAGACATCAAAATAAAGGTATAGTTAAACATGTACAGTGTTCCTAGCTATTCAGGAAGCCGAGGTAGGGGAAATTGCAAATTCCAATGCAGCCTAGGTAACATAGCAAGGCACTGTATCAAAATAAAAAGTGAAAAGGACTGGGGATGTATTTCAGAGGTATTAGGCTTGCCTTGCATTCGTGAACAAAAATGTTGTGTATAATTTAATTATACAACAGCCTACCACAGAATGTAAGAGTTTTTCAAAGAAGACTTGTTTTTCTTTGGTCCCCAAAACTACTGCTCCTGCCTTTAAACAGTTCATTCTTGAAAGGAATTAAGAAGCTTATAGTAACAGTCTATCAGTTAGCCACTAGTTCAGTTTTTTAAGTCTCAGGTTTACAGTCAGTAAAATGCGAAGTATGATGCCCACCTCACAAAAGAGCGTATCTAACCTAGTTCTTGGACAGTGCATTAGTTCTCTGTCCTCTCTCCTATTCTAAGCTTTAATTTCCAAAAATGCTTGTTGCATATGATTTTGCTAATAAAATATATTGCCAGATAAAATTATACTGCTGAATAAAATTGGCTTACTCATTTACTCAGCAAATATTTAAGACTTTCTAATTTGAACTATTCTTTGTGCTGAGTACAGATGGTTTGAAAAGAGTAACGATTGAGTTATAATATCTTCCTGCCCCTAAACCTACATAGCCACCCAAGGTCTGAATTTACAAGCCCTAAGAACCTATGCATACAAAGGGGGCAAATTTCAGGTTTATGGTCTTCTCATTACAGAATTTGCTTTTGGCTTTAACAGCTTGAGCTCCTTCCCAACTTGAAAGTATTAACAATGTTCACACAAACACACACGTGCACGCGTATACACACACACACACAGTTCCTTTATGCCTTCATGAACATAGTGTCATCATGTTGTTTAGCATTAGAATTATTTTTGTTTTCTTGACACAGGGTCACCTTATGTAGTTCAGGCTGACCTCGAACTCACAGTGATCCTCTTGCCTCAGTTTCCTAGTGCTGAGATTATTGCAGTGTGTCACCACACCCAGCCACAATAATGTTTTTTATTTTGATAATTGTAATGCTTTCAAAGTTTAATTCTCTTGTTAACTATTTCTTTTCTTCAATATAGTAGAAATTAGCCTGATGTAAAAGTAAATTTGCATTTACTAATGTCAAATATCTTCTAGTACCTGTAATTGTGATTGGAACCACAATGGGGTAAAGAAGAAGAAAAAAGACTTGCTTACATCAGCTGTCCAAATGTAACTATCAATTAATACGTGCAGGTGCTGGGAAATTTGCTTAGACATGGCTGCCAGGGCACACCCTGATCTACCCTGGAGGCATGGCGTCAGGCCTCCAAGCACATAACACAGAAAGGAACTGTGCAGGTGCAAGAAAAACCCACAGATGAATTGCCAAATGCCTGGGTTTGTATTCTTTTCATTCTGAAAACAATGTCATCGGTCTGGCTTGTATTAGCTTTTGATAAAATCTAAGAAATAAAGACTAGAAAAGGAAAGAAAATATAAACAAAGGATATTCCACAAAACTGATAAGATCGTGAAAGAAATCATAAATTAGTCTAATGTCTTTCTTCCATTCCTAAACCTCCTTTGCCAAAATACATATACAAAGTCACCTTCGCAAAGGTGGAACATAAACATCCATGCATATGATTAAATATTTTGCTATAGACAGACATAGATATAATGTCCAAGTAATGAATATTTTTTCCAGCATCTTCTTTTCATTTACCACACGTTTTGAGGGTGGGGGGGTAGGAGTGTCTACAAATGAGAAATTTGCAAGAATCTTACTTCCTTCTTAAAATGGAATATGCATGACACTCTCCCTGACAACAACAGTAATAGCTACCTATACAGCCATAATTTCTTCCCAGTAAGAAACAAAATAAGCTACTAACTACAATATTAATATTACTTTGGAATAGTTTAAAGAGCAAAACTTAGAAAAGAAGGCACATAATTAAAAATTTCTTTGTGTTTTGACATTTAAATTCAAGAATCTGATAAGTGATAGAAATAACCAGGATCAAGTTCTGAAACAAGGCCTAGACTTGCTATATGTGGCATATTGTGGCCAAATTCACAGTTTTGTTTTATTATTTGGTCACATCATAATTTTATGGGCTGAAGATCATTTGTTTCCTTTGTTTATTTGTTTACTAGTACTAGGACCTGTTCTGGGTTGTGTACCATATTGCTAATGTTGACCTAATTTTATTTATGTGACTAGAAGTGGAGCTCCTTTTCATGTATTGCTGCTTCAAAATTGCAATTTTTCAAAGAACCGTAGGGTGAACATCACGTCAATAAAAACTTCCTCAATATTATCTTAGTTTATATTTTCCTATAAAAACAGTTTTAAAAGATTAAAATTCCTTTAGGACACATTAAAAACTCTTGTGTTATATTACTAGATGAATTTCTAAAGATAAAGACAAACTATTTACTTCTCTTTATTTTTACTGCTAAAAAACCACTAATGCTTAGAGGACAAGAATACAGTTAACAAGGCGCTAAGAAAGGAATGTTGGCAATTTATTTCTGAATCCAGTACCTTTTCACTATTCGATTCCGGTTGATAAATCAGTGTTTTCAACATGTAAAACCATGTCCATCTCTGTCACTTGGATATTCTTCCCAGGAAAACTTCTTGCCCACCTCTGAGATTCCTATTCTGTAAAGATGAGAAGAGGCCTTAGCATCTGTATTTTTTTAGCAACCATCTCCCCAGGAGGTCTAATGCACACAAAAGTTTGAGGCTCCTGGAACTAGTGTGAACCTTTGTATCACTCAATATAGTCTGGTTTCTTGCTTCTTGCACTTCAATGTTAGAATGAATAAGGAATCTCTGGTTAGATACTAATATTCCATTTCTGATAAGGGGCAGGAGAAGCATCTCATACAGTAAGACTCATCTAAATGAATCCATTTATGGAGAGGTGGTAATACAGTATAGGGTTTTATAACACAAATTATGTGCCAGCCAATGAATGGCATGCACTGAGTCAAAGTTAACTGTTGCATTTTTATTTTTTCACAAACACTGGCAACTAGCTTACCTGACTATGATAGACCTATTTCTCTTAGTTAAAAGCCATGCTCAGATCTCTAGGCATATTTAGCTAGCAGCACTTAATTACATCAGGGCCAAAACTCAGAATTAGTGACATTTTGAAAAAGCACTACAAATACCACTTACAAACTTAGAAATGGCATTGTCAAGCCTCAGTGTGATACAATATTATGACCATTATTAATATATTAGCACAATTCTGTATTGATATGACTGGAATTTTGAACTGACAGTGTTGAACAAGAATCAGGACAGCATTTTTCATGTCAGTATATGTTATGTTTTCATAGGCTAAAGAGAGGACTGAGGGAAACATACAGAAGTTTCGTTGAAAACAACTAACTGCTTACATTGTCTACATACGAGAGGAAGCCTCAGTTTTCTCATTTCAAGCCTGAGTAATTTAGATCATCTGGAAGGCACGTAAGCTACAAGGCCAGAGATTCAAGTCAGTGTCACTTGCCTTTGTACAGGAGACAATCCAGTGGCAAGGCACACTGTAATTTTTCTTTTATGTTCCAAAGAGTTCTTTAAAACAGATTGTATTCTTCCCTTACATTTTTGTTGCCTCAGCTGGCGGCTCCCTCCTAAATGGTATATTAGGGCCCTCGAGCACTTGATGTCTATCTTCTCTCACTTGACTGACACAATATGTGTCAAAAATGTAAATAGTCTAATACAGAAAGCACATGGGTTCAAGGAAAAACTCTAAAACTGTTTCTAAAATGGACCTGATGGGATGTACTAAGAGAAATTTCAACACATGACCTTCTAGCCTTCTGTAATTCTATGCTGGTACATTTATAAAGCTGTGCTAATGACCACACTGAAGGCACTGAAATATGCTGTCTCCTCTACTTGAATACACAGCACTTTCTATGCGGATCTAATGTAGATTATTCACAGCTTGCTCTATAGCCCTACAATTCCTTAAAGCTAAATTAAATTAAGCCCATTTCAGATTCTTTTACTGGTTATTAAGGAACAGTGCATTTCATTTTTAGCACCTTATTCTAATGAGAGATTTCTGTTAATGAAATCATTAAGCACCAATGATGCTCTCTGCACCTAACCAATATACAACTGGATATAGTCTTGCAACATCAGAGATGGTGGAAGCTGAGAGACTTAGGGACCATTTAGTTCAGCACATCCTCACCTTATTTTCGGATTCAGCACTCCTTAAGAACTGATGTTAAGCAGTCACATGGAAAAAGCTAAGTCTGTACCCAGTTTGGGGGACGCGTCTCCAGACATTCCCTTTCACGGTCACAGGTTCATCATCTCTATGAAAGTAGAGACGGAGAACGTTTCAGGGTCCTGGTAAACTGAATGTAATCAGGTACCCTCAGCAGGTAAGATGCCACTCTCAGGTTTGGGCATCTTTTGTTCCTCTCATCCCCTCTTACTTCTCATACTTACTGAGTGCCAGGTTATTCTAAGTACCCTGCTAAGAACATTGAGTAGAGATTAACAAGAAAATACAGTTTTTGCTCTCAATAAACTAACAATTTTAATAACAACTAGTAAATTTTTTCAGCTCTCCTAACAACTATAAAATTATTAACATATTTATCTCATATGAAATATACTCAGGAAATGAATAAATTTTCAAAGAGGTAGATTTGAATTCCAGTCTCTATAGCATCTTCAAAAGAGTAATACATTTTTGGTGCAAGTGATGAGATGAAGGTCTTTGAGTCTTCAGGGGAGGACAACTTGTAGAAAGTCAGATAAAGACTAGTTAGTAAATTCTGTTAATGAAGATGTTTTGTGGTATCATCTCTAGGTCGGTAAATGTCTACAGCTGCATGTAGTGGTTAATCTTTGTCCTCCCTAGTAGAATTGGGGGCTCTCTTGGTTACTTTCTTATTGCTGGGACAAAATATTTGACACCCACAAGTTAAAGAAGGAAATACTTGTTTCTGATCACTGTTGACAGAAGTTTCAGCCCATAATCAACTGGTTGCAAGGCAGGGAAGCACAACATGGGGCATGGAAGTGGAAAAACAGTTCATGGTGTGGCCGGCAGGCATGAGCCTGCCTTTCCCTTTTTATTCCAGTCAGGCTACAAGTTTTTCGTTGGTACCACCTTCACCCAAAGTGGACTTTTCCATTATCCACACCCAGAACTATGGTCTAGTGCAGTTACACAACCATAATCCAGCACCACACACCCATGAGCCTGCCACTCTCAAAAGCCCCGCCTAGGAGCGCATGAGACTTTGAGGGAACATCTAGGACACCTAAGCCATAACTGGGGCAGGATGCTGTTAGCATTTCTAAATTGATGTTCTAGGCACATACTGGGAAGACAAGGAGCTTTTCTGTGCTTCTTTTTAATCACCTTCAATGCTTCGTATTTTAGGGTAGCATATTCTTGTCTCCCACAAAAGTAAAACTTAAAAAAAATGTATCAGAGGATAGAAACGTAAGATTTGCTTTTGGGGTGATGAAACATCTCAGCCTAACCCTCCAGCCAGGTAAAATGTTGCTCTTTTTTTCTGCTACTTTTCCTACAAAACTTATCTGATGCTCTCAGGAGATGACAATTGTTCTTATCTTCCAAATACCATGACCTTTCATGTCTCTCATCCTGTGCCTCTCTCATCTCTTCAGAGAATTGTACATAATTTTATTCCTCTCCTTCCTCCTTTGTCCCCCTCTCTCTCCTCCTACACATACATGCGCACGATTCACTAATCATGCTCTCTGTTGGATCACTATGTGTACATTGCAGAAATAGGACTAGTTTAGTTTACAGAAACTTGTAACATTTTTACCTCATAATTTATACTGGCTTTTTTCAAGTAGGAATGTAATAACTCAAGCCTACCTCAAATAATGAGAATGGTTAGGTTTACAAAACAAGGGACTACCTACTTGCATCTTTGTATATTTAGTAGAAGCATATTCTTATTATGGAACAAACCATTTAATTTCTAAATTAAATATCTATAACATGTCTTCCATTAAAATATATTTCTGAATCTGTTTTTACTTTTTGCATCTGCATATAATTGTACTTTTGTAGTTGAAAAGAGTGAATTACATTAAAGCTTCAGTTGGCAATAAAGATGATTAATATATAGGTTGGGTCAAATTGACTAATGGTTAATTTTAACTATGATATATCAACTCTTCTTAATTTTGGATTTAAAATGATAATATGATTTTATACTTTTGGAGCTGTATTATCAAGAAGAATGAAAATCCAGAACACACTGTTAGGAACCAATATTAAGCCATTGCCTCAATTTCATAGTGGAATTTTTGCTTCACTTTACTTAACATTTAATACATGAATTTCAGTGTTGACAGGATGATAAAAATAACTCACATTTGTATAGCATCTTACATGTTAAAACCAAGTTTAATTTACTTCATTCTCAAAACCCTATGAGAAGAAAAATTTCAATGGGTAGAAAATGAATCATGAATAGAAGAATCACCAGTATTTTTCCCAGTCACAGAAAAGACCTCTCATAGAACAATACTCATTTCGCTTCAAAATGAGGGTTCCGGAATGTAAGTCAGGTGTGCTTCTTCGCAGCCCTGAAGAAACTGCAGAGTCAAGCTGTATCATATGGAACCCCCAACACTCAGAGATTCACTAGACAAGGATATTTCTCTACATACGTGAAACACCTCACTCTTGCTGGTCAGGAGTGGTGAGTATGAATGGTGCAAATCCACAAATAATCAACAAACTTCTTTCCCTTGAAGGTTTTGCAGTTTATCCTCAAGGACACTTGACCTGATCTCTACCCAGAGGGGAAAATTGGCTGCTCTTTCTTCTTCCTCAGTTCCTAACCCAGCATGTGGCTGTGAGGCTCCCCTCCAGGAGTTTGTGTAGCATCTCCACTGGAGGTCATCTTTTTTTCATCACCATCTGGAGGTCTTTTCCCAGGCACTTTAGTCCTTGCTCCACCTGATTACAATACCCCACTGATCCTGTTTTTGCAATCTCTGCTTCTTAACAGGATCTCTCTTTGGTGTTCCAACACCACAGAGAAGTTAATAATGCATAATGAGCTTGGACATCAATAGTTGGAGCTGTAGTGGGCTAAAATGACTTCTCTTTCATGGCACCATGAAGGCAGAGTCTGATCATAGGTTCACTGAATTCCCAGGTTGTAAAGACAAATAGATACATGCGGATGTTATGTGAGCAACAGTAAGTCTATGAGCATCAGCTACAGCAAATGCACCTCTCTCCCTCATCCTAGTCATCTGGAAAAATGATAGCTTTATATCTGTCCTTGAAACACCAGCAGCTAATAGTCTGGAAAAACGACCTTTGTCTTGTAAAACACACAATGCAATGTTTGCCATTTCCGCATAAATCCAAATAGTTTCATTGCCTTTGGTTTTGAGTTCCTTAATAAATTATGATTAGTATGCTTACCCATGCTTTTAAAAAAAAATCTCTTTTCCTTCTAAATATAGGGAACTATGTTTAGGAATGTCAAAAGCTTCTAAAATCATGTTCTCCTTTTTTCTCCTTAGTATATTAATAGACAGGGAAGTGATGTCTGTTTTATATTGATTGGTTGAAAAAATAAAACACACGCACACAAACTACTATTTGGTAAGTGAATACACTTATAAACTAATCCTTCAGAATAACTTGGGGTCATGGACAAAACAGTTGATTTCAGGAAAGAACAAGAAGTAGGAGGCAATTTGGGATCAGTATTTGCTCCAATGAGTGTAATTATTGTGTAAATTGTGGCTCTTGACAAAAATCTCTGAGTCCTGTTGAGATGTTGTTAATGCCCCAGGAAGAAGCCTGCCTTCTCCAGTGTGATTGCTTACAAAGATGCTGCCGCCTCCTTCCTCCTTTTCCCACAGGAGATGGGCAATTTGCCAGTGTTTCATTTTCAAGTGCCATTGTTCACATAGAGCTTTAGGAAAAGCTCCTGTTTTTTTATTGTTAATCCAATCCTAAGTGATGATTTTTTTTTAAATCCTGTAACATTTTAAAACAAATTTATTAGGCACTGACATTAGCCACTATGGCTCAAATAGCTCTGCCACTTATTTTTTAACTTAACAAGTAATTTAGTAATTTATGCAGCCTCAGAATCACTTCACTGGTATGTGAAATCTGGTTTTATGAGTAATTTATGGGAAACATTATAAATCAAGACCTGTTTCTGTGATACCTTTCCAACATCCTTCCCTTAGTTATAATTCTGACAACAAAGCAACATGATAAGGTTTATGACACAATATAATCCTTGGAAATCATATTTTACATTGTATATGTATAGAAAGGCCCAATTGTCCTGTATTATGAGGAAATAAAATACATATATTCAATAAAGAAATTGAAGAGCAGGTTAAAGATGTTAATGATCATCAAATGTGAGCTCATGCTGGGAGCTTATGCAAATTAAGTGTGGCAGTCTCAGATAAATTCTTTATATTTAACGTACACTACATACTCAAGGAGGATGGTAATTTCCTGAGTTTTATCATGAAGATCGAAGCACACTCAAAGGCATGCCAGAAGTTGAAATGGTTCCATGCACAGATGTAAAGCAAGCAATCTTTTCTTTTATCACCCTGTCTAACAGCGCTTTCAGATGGAGTCCATGCTCTGCCCTCTCTTGTCGTGGCCTGCTCACCTCCTAGGACTTGTGATAGCAACCTTTCCCACACCTCTCCTCTTCAGTTCCAACATTTCCTTCCAATGTTACGTTCTTTTAGAGCCCCGTCTATTCTCGAGAACAAGAACATTGATTTGTGTTTAGGAGTTAATAGCTGATAGTAGCTATTAATGTGTCACCCTTTCCAGATATAATTTGCATTTAAACAGCTGCCTTAACAGAAAAAAATTGGAAAATGCTGAGGATTTCAGACTCTGAGGCAGAGCCTATGAGAGTTATGTTGTTCACCAAAATCATTCCCAGCACCCCTCAGGTGTTTAACCTGCCTGTAAGACATTAGGAGGGAGAAAAACAAATAAACAGGACTTTGATTTGATTCCAGGCTCTGACAATTACTAGCTGAGTGACCTTGAGCTAGTTCTTTAGTGTCCTCATCCATAAAACCAGGCTAATAAGGTTTTATGAGGACTAAATGAGTAGGATAGCTAAAACTCCTAAAAAGGCCTACCTAATATTATAAGAATGCCAGTTAGAAATCCTTTGATTACAAATGACAGAAAGTCAACTCAGACTCTCTGCTATGTGTACTTTTTTTTAGCTAGCAACCAGAATGAGGAGTTCTGGTATGGGTAGTAATTGAATCACAGTTCAAAAAAGTCACTGTTCTAGGGTTTCAAGTTATATTTCATAGGCCTGAAAAAATGGAAGGCAGGAGATAAAAGAGAATGCAACGGTGCATAACTGAAATCATCAGTGCTGAGTTTGGCAACCTCTATTGGCCAAGGAGACTACAGAGAAGATGGAAATCATAGATAATTATTTACTAAATCTCTGAACACACAATTGTAATCTTTGAAGTTAGAATGAACTAATTTTATAAGGAATATGGAAACTCTCTAAATTCAGAGGAGAGACACCACTCATTAGTAGTAACCTGATGAAAGGAAGAGAAAACCTGAGAAGTCCTGAAGTAGAAGACTAGGATGTGACAATGTGGCTTGGAGCAGCTGAGTAGGAGCTGCCTACTGAAGAGGCTTCAGCCACGGGTGCAGAGCAGCAGCTGCTGAGCCTGACAAGAGAGCGAGCCAAGCCCTGCACCCCGTACCTATCTTCGGAAGACACACTGACTTCAGCACCGATGCCAGTCTTCTTGCATGAGACCAAGTGAGACTACCTGGATCAGCTATCAAAGAGGGTGTAAGCAGTTACCTACAGGTCACTGCACACTTGTTCTGCTTGCGGTGTTCTTTGAAAGCTCCCTTTTCTCCTTGAATCCTTCTTTTGTACTTCTTTCCCCTTTCTTCTTATTTCTGCCCAAAATAAACAATCATATTTCACATTCACCAACTGTCTTCACCAATTCATTGAGCGGGACAATAAGACCATGGAGGACACTGCCGGGCCCTACTCCACCGGGTAACAGTGCCAAAGACGAGAGGAAGAAAGTAGTTCCAGTTTTATGTAGAAAGTCAAAACTTTGGACTCTTTCAAGTATAATGTCAGTCACAAGGGAGGTTATTTAAAGGAATGTTGAATGAAGGATTCTAAGGACTTAATGAAAAACATGTTATGCACTGTGAACCCCTAAGCATTTCTTAGGAACAAGTCAGAGTATTTCTATTTTTCATAGAAGAACTACAGTGGCAAATATTAGATGATTAAAGAAACCTGGTAATACACTGTGCCTGAATTTCAAGTTTCTATAGATTTGCAATCATAAAGAATAAAGAAAACAATGAGGAGGAAAAATTTGTCTGTTTCCTTTTCGGTTCATTGCACCGGGACCTGTTAATGAAACTAACAGAAGTTAGATTACAAGGGAAAAACACTGCAATTTTTCTTAATATTTTTTACCTGCAAACGAGTTCACAGAAAAGGAAGTGGAACTCAGTGATTGGCTAGACTTGGGGAAAGGTATAGCATTCTAAACAAAGAAACAGAAGCTTGGGCTGCCAAAGATAATAAAGCATAGAAAGCGTAGAGGGAATGTAACAGATAAGAGATAAGGAATATTTAGTGCAGTCTGTTACAAAGTTGTGTCCCAGGGCAGAAGGACAATGTCACAAAGAAATATTATCCCCATCTTTGAGGCAAATGAAGACACAGGACTTTTCCTGCATCTATTGAGTCTTTTACTTTTCTTTCTTTCTTTTTTTTTTCAGACAGAGTCTTGCAATGCAGCCTAGGCTGGCTTCAAACTTATAGCAACCCTCCTGCCTCAGCCTCCTGAGTACTGGGATCACAGTTATGTTCCACCATGCTTGGTGGAGTCTTAATTGCCTTCAGTGGTTGAAATATCCTGATCTCCTTTATCACTAAATATACTAAAGCAGTGATCCTCAAATTTGTTGGTTTCAGGATCCTTTATATTGTTAACATTTATTGGGAATAAGTATACCAATTGTTTATGTGGATTATACTTAAAAATAATTACTGCATTAGAAACTAAAAGTAAGAAAAATTAAATGCTAAATAATGTGTTTAAAATGTGAATAACAAACCCATTGTATATTAACATGTATTTCCATAACTGTATTTTTCAAAATAAAAATAATAGAAGAAATGCCATCTAAAGTTTTGCAGATTTCTTTAATGTTTGCCTTTATGGGAGAATGAATGGATTTTCAGAGCTACCTGTTCACTGAGGCGGTTTTGATATAAGAAAATAATGTGATTCAAGGAAATACTACTTATCCTTTGTACCACACCCTTCTATTTTATCAGATTCTGATTCTGTCAATGCTATTTTGCCAGTCTGTGTAGGTGTAAGTTGTGGAAAGATATGCAAATTCTGTCTTGTCTGATAGATGTTCAAATGTCTTGCCTTGAATTCTGTGGATAAAACAGCTTTGCCTTCATGTGCAATTCATTTCATACTCCTTTATTCTACTTACCTTTGAGCTTTGACTTCTCCTTGATGCCAAGCCTCTTAAGGCCTAGTTCCCTTGGTTAATGTGGAGTGTAAAAACATAAATTCATGATGAATTTATATCCAAGGGACAGATATGATTTTACCTTTTGGAAGCTATTTTTAATAATGTTCTCAATTACCATGTGCATTTGGAAAACTCTGCTGTGTACTTATGAAGTATGAGGGAAAAAGAGAAAAATAATGCCCCAGATTATTAAGAAAATATTTTTGATCTTACCTCTAAAAACAATTTATGGGTCTTCAGAAATCTCAGAACCATATTTTGAGTACCCACTCATGCTTCACAATTTTGAGAAGAGCAGGCTCATTTAATAATGCCAGTGAAAATAATCTTTTGTATTTTTTAAAATTTTGTTTTCATTAGCTCATGTTACATTCTTCATAGGTAGTTGATACATGTTCATCTTAATTTTTATATTCCCTTCTTCTGTCCTCACCCCTCCTATTTCCAGAAGATCTGTCTCCCTGTTGCCTACTATCTATATTTTATTTTGCTTTTTACTTTACTTATACTTTGGGTTTCTCAGATAAAGGAAGCCATGCAGTAGTTAAACTTGCATGTCTGCTTTATTTTACTTAACATGCTCTCAAATAGTCACAAGGAACCAGGTGTGGTGGCATACACCTGTAATTCCAGTGCTCTAGAGACTGAGGAAGGAAGATCAAGAGTTCAAGGCCATCCTGGGATTGCATAAGTTTGAGACCATCCTATACTACAAAGTGAGACCCAGTCTAAAACCACAAATAAACATAAAACCCAAAAGTGCTCATGAGGATAGTATAGGGAATCTAAAATAACATGGTAGAAAGCTTGAAGAAACTAAGTTTAGGGAAGAAAAGACAAAATGTATTAGAACATGATATCCATATTGAAATATTTAAAAGATTTTACATAGAACTGTGATTTCTCCCATGAAAAGGTGGAATATAATTCCTTTCCCCTTGAATACTGTGCAAATTTAGTGACATGCTTCTCATGATTATATTGAGGAAAAGGGATACTGAGTGACTTTGTCAGTTAAAGATTTAGAGCTTTCCTAATATTCTATTGGATTAATTGTTATTAAAACCCAGACCCGATTTTGTAAGGAGAAAATCTCAGATCACAAGGAGAGACCTACAGTAAGTGCTCCTGTTGCTGGCCCCAGTTAAGGAAGTTCCAAATCAACAGCCAATATCTGTGAGCAGAGGAGACAAACAAGACTTCAGCCGTGGACCTGGACACAGTTAATTGTTGAAGCCATTAGAAGAGAGAAAAGTTGATGACCATCAAGTCTGGGTCAATTTGAAAATCTGTGATAAAAATTTATGCTGCTATATTTTACCAGTAAACTTTAAGTGGTTAGTTATAAATCAAGAATATCCAGAATGAAGGAAAATTACTTCTTAGAAAGTTGTCTTTGACTTTTTGGTGATAATATCAAGGCAATTAATTTTTGTGACTGTTAGAAAGGTTTTTATAGTGAAAGTCAATCCAAAAATTCATCAGAGAATGAGGATGATTAACATTGGTAGAATTAGCCAGGCTTGGTGGCGCACGCCTTTAATCCCAGTACTCGGGAGGCTGAGGTAGGAGGAGCGTTATGAGTTCGAGGCCCGCTTGGGCTACAATGAGAGCGCAAGGCTGGCCTGAGCTACATAGTGCAACCCTGCCTCAAAAAAGCCAGGGACTGGAGTTTGGCTCAGTGCCTTAACCGCCTGCCCTGGCAGGCGCGAGGTTGTGAGTTTAATCCCCGGTGCCACACACACACACACACACACAAAAAGCAAACAAACAAACAAAAAAAAAATTGGTAGAATTGCATTTTGAAGTTATTGTGTCCAATTATTTAATTTTCCAGAGGAAATAAACATGGACTGAGCAAAATCAAATGACTTTTTCCTTTACTCTTTAATTCTCTTGTCAGAATAAGAACCAGGAAGAGCCAGATCTTAATCAGTTACATTTTTCATTTCATTTTCTCTTTTTCATTTCAACTGGAAAGTCTTGAGTTTCCTACTTTCAGAGCTTTTCAAAATGCATGATTGCATATCTGTCCAGGTTGTAATATAATGGAGTAAAAGGTTGGATGGTGTTTATATACTTTTTGAATTATTATTAGATAATAGGCAAGGACCTTTTCAAAACTGAGACATTATGATTCTGTGTCTTGAAAAAGAAAAAAAGTTATTAAACTTTTCCCAGTCTATGTTTGTAGACCTATAAAAAACTGGGCTACTGTAGCGTATTATTTATACTTTTCTGTGAACTTTTTCTCCCACATTAGTAATTAACATATTTTTATAACTTTAAATTCTATAGTATTTCCAATGTTGATTATCTCCCAGTGAGACTGACCGTTGAGGCATTTATGAACTCATTTGCTCATTCTACTGATAGTTGTTAAGAGCCTACACATGTTACGCATTTAAGCATTTAATTTCATCTTATCTAATTCAGGTTCCTTCAAACATACTTCCATCGTAGTCAGTTTTTGAAATCTGTTTTTCTTTATCCTAACTAACATTTACATATTTAGGAACAGGTACGAATATTTGATTGTTTTATTAAGTTCTAGGTTAATTAAGAAAAACATCAACAGAAGTAGAATTGAAGATGGGAAAAATTTTGTCACAAGACTGCAATGATGAAATTAGAAATAGTTAAACTGAATACTTGCTTTCATTTTTTATGTTATAATTAAAATGTATGCTATGCTTAAAAAAATAAAGGAAAGTGAAAGCCAGATTTTTAAGAGCACACTAATGTTTTTTTTCTTTCTGCATATACTTTTGAGGAAGACTTGGCTTCCTGTCATGATGAGTCAGTCTGTCTCCTTATTTGTTTACCTACTTAGGTTAATGTAACCTCTTTCTCCTTCCCTCTCTTTGAAAACTAATGTGATTAAAGCAACATCAGCTTTCAACTTTCTGCTGGGAGGATGCCAAGATGCAGCTTTCTTCTGTTGTCCCACATTTGCCTCCACCTTGCTTCCTGAGTTCAATCCCAGGAGATCAAAGTTGCACACCTGGTCTGCTCTGGCCCCCAAGATCGCTCTCTGGATCTGCCTCCAAAAGGTGTGGGTGATGACATCGCCTAGAACACTGGTGACTGGCAGAGTTCTAGGAATACAACGAAGCTGAACATTTGGGGCAGACAGGCTCAGGTTGAAGCCATGTCTTCTGTCTCTGCCCTGATCATCAAGAACACACTAAGAGAAAGAAAGAAACGGAAAAACGTTAAGCACAGGGGAAATATCATTTCTGATGAAACTGTTAACACTGCCTGACAGATGAGGTACCACTCTGAAGCCAGAGAATTTTCTGGAACCATTAAAGAGACCCTAGGGATGACCATCACACTCATGACATCCGGAACGACACCAAAATGGTGCAATGAGACACCAAGCTACCTAAAATCTATAAGAGAAAGTATTTCAATAGAAAGATACCTGACAAAAAACAATAGCACCAACCTCATGTAGTCATAGTATAGAAGTTAGTATTTGTAATAGTATTTCGAGCACTGTTTTGACTCTTGGTTGTTATACATAAATATTTGCTGAAATATAGACATTTAACACTATTTTGGAAATTTTATTGTTTTTAATGATTCTTTACAAAGCCAAGTTCTATGGATTTACCTGATATTTTCTTCATAAATTGTTTAACAAAAGGCTTAGCCAATAATATAGGAATATAAGTAATTTCTTATTTCTTTTTCATTTTTAAAATCCCCTAACATTTTGAAACTCAATTATTTAAGTGTACTATATACCACCTATTTAATATCACTAAAGTTAATATTAACCTTGTCTTTTTTTTTTTTCTTTTTAACTGTTGAGATCTTGGGAAACCTTTATTCCACTGTGGGGACAGGAAAGGGATATGCTTTGAAAATTTCATTAAATTTATAATATTACCTTTCACTCTTTTTTTTTTAATCTGCCTGAATGAAAGTTTCCTGTGTGGTTGTAAGATATGCAAGTGAATTTATTATTATCATCAGGGTCCCAAATGCCATCTGCTAAACCATTGATATACAAAATTAGTCCTGTCATATATACACATATATTGTTATATATGTAAGATACATGTATCTAAACATATTTATATATACATACATAGCTGAGCTTTCTGTTAGTCTATTTTTCTTTCTTTTTCTGTGCCTTTTTATTTTTGTAAATTTATGATACTGGCCATTCTTTAATGAGCAACATGTTACTTAGAATAGTAACTACCAAACAGTAAAGTCCAATGACAAATTTTCCTTAAAAGAAACAAAGCCAGTGCAAGAAATGCAGTCAGTGAGTAGTGAAGGTAGGCAAAAAGAAAGTGGATGAACAGAAAGCAGGAATCAGCAAACATCAGTCCTCAAATTAAAAGCCTATTAATTCTAAAAGTTAGACTATTGTTAGAATTTTGAGCCAAATCTCCAGAAGACTGACCATATGTGACATTCAGACAGCTGTTTTAGCACATTTTAATCTATTTAAAATACTAGCTTCAATTACCAATGCAAAATTTGATTATTAGCAATAAACCCTGAAGAATTAGACATCATAACACAGAAAATATCAATGGGGTCAGGCTACCCTGGCTTCTCACTGACAGGTGGAATATGTGGAGCATGTCATCCTCACCTTTTCTAGCTTGGATGTAGACCTAAGATAAGAAAGTGGGTGAATTAAGACTTAGACAAAAGAAACTAACTAGCTTATAAAATGTAAATAACTAAAAAGCTGCTTCAAATATGGCACAGTTTTGTCTATGCTCTGTTATCTCCAGACGACATTTTGAAAATGCATCGTTTTCTGTCTGCTGCTAGCAACGTAGCCGTCCTTTATCCTGGATTTTCATAAGAATTCTGGAGGATTGAGGAAGACCAATTAATCAATGCCAGAGTGGATAATGATTTATCACCAGAGAGAAAATAGGAGTGCATACCTTTCAGTGTGGTTCCTTCTCTCCACTGACCAGATTTTTTTTCTTTTTCTTGGAATGATTCCAAACATCTTGCTGGCAAAAAAGGGTGTATTTTTTGAGATAGCAAAGTTGTTTATTGAGCCACTGAGTTCAGTCAGCATCAGTACCTCCTGAAGTCCAAGGAAAATTGGAAAGAAAAAGCTTAGTGTAAATCTTCAAACATGAAGCAACACATTAGCTGCTTCAGCAAGTCACAGGATAGGCTTTGGAATGTGAATACTTTGTAGAGGGGTGTGTGTGTTGTGTTTGTCTGTTGCAAAATATATGGGATAGTTTCTGTCTATCAAAGCATTTTCATTATGCTGCCATATCTTCACCTGGGTATTTTGACAGTATTCCTGGAATAACCTTTTCAGCCAAAATAAAATATCTATATATTTTCTCCCTGCTTTCTACTTTTATCCTTCAAGATATCCGGTTCAAAAAAGAGTTAATAAGTGAAAACAAAGAAATCTGTTTCAAATATTCAATAAGATCTTATTACACTTTGTTTCCAAATCATGAAATGTTTAAGAAAAACCACATCATTGATGTGTAATACAGAATAAGAAAATATCTTATTTCTTTGATAGGCGATTATGGGATGTTACCTTTATACTACTGAGATTTATGTTCCTTTTTTCAGCAAGAGCTACTGCAGGATGGTGAAATGAACAGTAATAAAGTTGGCAGGCTGAATGCTGCTGTGTGTGTCTAATGTCTGAAAAAGAAGTCTGCTTTTATGCAAATACACACTGGCTGTGAAGCTTGTAATTCTGGAATCCAAACATCTAGCATGTGTCCTCTGTATGACCCAACATGATTTGAAAGGCAGAGTGGAAACGGCAAGGACTGGGAAGGAAAATATTAATGTTATTTGTAGATATTTGTTAAAGGTCACTGCCTTTTAAAGATAGAAACTCAGGAATGAAACTACTGCTAAATTACACTCTTACTAACTAAATAATAGAGAACTATTATTATAATTTTCTCTTCAACAATAATAAGGGTTAATTAATATCTAACACTGCGTTTGGTGGTGAGTAAATAGGTGGTTTCTTTTATTGTGTTGTGATTACTAACAATGTTCCTTTTGTGAGAAAGGATAGCAAATGACAGTATGACACATATGTGTAGTAGATTTGACCTGTTTAAAGATCCTGCTGGAATCTGAGAGCTGGGATTCACGGATTATTCTTAACCATATGCAAGAGGTTATTGAGTCCCCAGTGAAAACTTGATATGGGAATTGTGAACTATTTTTATATTTCTGTCCTCAAAGTCTATTATTTGATCTGTCTAGCATTCTCTTTCTAGCAATTCCTCTATCTATTTACAATTTCCTCAACAGTCGCCATGTTTCATGAGTCTATCTTAGCACCATTGGTTTGGAAGCAGATTCCAACCAAAAGTGGTCAAAATTATATTGCCTGATTCCTGGCTGAAGTTCAATGGTCAAAGTTTGGGAACTCAGTCATACCAGACTAATTCAGATAAGTTCTTCTCTAAGATCTGAAATTTTAAAAACACAGAATCTATTAAAAAGCAGCATTTTCACCATATAGAAGAAACATTTGTAACAATATATATTGAGAAAAATGATGTTAATAAACAAGTGAAAGTTCAATAAATATAGAGTTTTACATTCCTAAAAGATCCATCTTATGGAGTTGCTCGATCTCAGTGGCAGCCTTTCCCAACTGTGTATTGGACATTCATCTATTTCTTATATTCCTTAGGCTGAGATACTCTCTTTTTTTAATCTAATTGATTCAAATTAGGATGTTATCACTTGCAACCAGAAATCCTGATTAATGCAGAGTCTGAAATTAATGATTTTCAGGCATCCTTGAAAGAACCATTGTTGTGTATAAAGTAGGTTGTGTATAAAAAATCATAATACTGGGGCTTCCAGGAAGATGGTGGAACAGTAAACAGCAGAGTAAACAGCCTCCCTGAGAGATACAGTCCAGATGCTGGAATATAGTGTCATGGGGAAGACAAGAAGGAAGGAAGTGGGTCCCCTGGACCCAGGAAGAATCTAAAGCAAGAATTGAAGTCCACAGAAAGAGTGAAAAGAAAAACTTAAATGAAGAAGAAGGCAGTAGCTGGCAGTGCCTTTGCCCAGAGCCAGACCCACTATGTGAGATGAGCTGCTGGAACCTGGGGACACATGATCAAGGTGACTTGGCGGTGGTGACCCTGGAGGCCTCTGCCGAGAGAGGCAGCACTGGAGGATAGTGGCAGTGGACAGCAGGAGCAGACCTGGAAGACTGAACCAGCTGACGGTGAGTGCAGAGGACTCTGTCCTCCTGTCCTCCCGTGGGAGAGAGTGATTGGCTGGGAACCATTTTGGAACTAGGCTGGAAAAGCCCAAAACCGTAACTGCTCCTGGCTTCCTCCAGCAGCTCCTAGTTGTGTGCAGACCCGTTAAAATTGCTTGCACTGGGCCCTGCCCCTGTGTGCATTCTAGGGCCATCTTGGAGGGTCCCTGTGGATAGCCAGCTTGATCTGGAGGCAGTGGCCCCACCCCCACACACACTCCAGGGACAGTAGTGGAGGATCCTGCTGGTGACCAGTACAGATTTACAGGTGACAGCCCCACCCCTGCACACATCCCACCAGGATCAGGAGCCAACACAGGCTGGGAAAAGCAGCAGACAGTGCTGTAACAGCACACCCAGTGGCCACCATCAGATATCCATAATCAGCACTGGCTAGAAGAACCAAACAGTCTCACTTCAGAGAAATTGTAGCCAATGTGGGGAATGCCTGGGACCCCAGTACCCATTTATTCAAAAGAACCCCAGGATATGTCAAGGCAAAGAAGCAAAAGGCAGTCTCTGGCCTCCAATCCAAGCAGAGCAAGTCCAGGGGATGAAAACACAGAAGAGATTGGGAATCGCACAACTGATGTTTCTGAGGTGATGACAACTGAAATAAAGAAACAACTTCATGAGGCTATAAAAAAAATTAGAACAGAAATACTAACTCAGGTAAAAGAAGAAATGTAAAACATAATAGAAGAATAGCTAGGCATCTCTAAAGAAGACCTAGATGCAAAAATGGAGCATAGGAAAATGAGGTAAACCTTGAATGAACAATACAAAGAAAATTTAGAATACATGAAACAAATTCAAAGAGATAACCAGGAAATTAAAAACTGCATTGAAAGTTGGCAAAACCATTTGAAAGAAACTGAGGATAGACTTTCAAACCTTGAAGACAGGTTTGCAGCTTGTGATCATGAAAGGAAAGATCTCTTTAAAATAACAACGAACCTGAAAGTAACAATTCAATGACTGCAAGACAACCCAAAGAAACATAACAAGAATAAGAGGTGTGAGTGAAAAAGCAGGGGTCAATACAAATGACATTAAAAGTCTATTTACAGAAATAATATCAGAAAACTTCCCAAGCATGGGAAAAGGAAGTGACATTCAGATAAGTGAAGCATATAGAACTCCATGTAGCCGTAACCAAAATAAATCTATACCCAGACATATAATAACCAAGATCCCAGAAATTCAACATGAAAACAGAATATTAAAAGATGTTAGAGAAAAGAAACAGACCACCTACAAAGGAAAACCCATCAGAATCACAACAGACTTCTCAACACAAACCATCAGGTCAAGAAGAGCCTGGAGTGAAGTATTTCAAGTCCTGAAAGACAACAACTTCCAACCCAGATTGATGTACCCTGCAAAACTATCTTTCAAAATTAACAGAGAAACAAGATACTTCCATGACAAAGAACAACTGAAGGAATTTGTGACCACCAAGCCAACCCTACAAAGAATACTGAAGGACATTCTAGAAAGAGGTAAAAAAAGACCACAACTCCAGAAACAGTGGCAGAGGGATATCACCAAGCGGGGCAGACAATTGAATAGAGAGTAAAAGTAGGCAGCCAACAGCAGGAAAATAGCAGGGCAGAGATGAGCCAGTGCATGTTGGCCTTAGCCATTAATGTAGATGGCCTCAATTCACCAATAAAAAGAAACACAGGCAGAGTGGATCAGGAGACAGATCCATCAATACACTTTATACAAGAAACACATTAAACTCAAAAGAGGGCTCATAGACTGAAAGTCAAAGGAGAGAGAACAATGCTGTATGTGACAGAGAACCAGAAAGAAGTGGGGGTAGCTTGCCCATTAGCTACATAGTGGACAAGAACGATATGGCATTTTTATCCAATGGAAAGCTGCTCAACTATAAAGAAAAATAACCTCAAGTCTCTTGTAGGTAAATCAATACAACTTAAGGTCATGTTCATGGATGAAATGATCCAGAGTCACATGGGTGAACATCATGTTATCTCCCTAGTACAAAAAAATTAAAGGAGTTAATAGGTTTCAAAATACACAATACATATTGTAAAAATGAAAGGGGAGGAAGTGTCTAAAAAGGGAAGGTAGTGACCATTGTTAATCTATTATTGTGAATTGAGTTCTGTATTGTTTTCACTGTTCTGTTTAGTTAGATTTTATTCTATTTTGGTTTGTCTAATTTTATTATATTTGATGGCATGGATCGGTATTTCAAAGATAACAAAACACATTATGGTAGCCATTATCAATATCTGATCACCTTGTTTTGAAGCCCTGTATTGCTTTCATTATTTTGTTTTGAGTGATTTTATTCTATTTTGATTTATTTGATTGTATTATGACTGAGGATATAGGCAACTACTTAGAAGATAACAAGAGGCATTATGATAACCACTGTTGTTTTACCATTGTTTTGAAGTTTTGTATTGCTTCCATTGTTTTGTTTATATTGGTTTTATTCTGTACTATTTTGTTTGATTATATTATATCTGATGGTATGGGCAGTTATTTTGAAGATAACAAGAGGTATTATAAAGGGAAAGGAGGAAAGAAGGAAGGGAAAAGGAAAAAGGCATAAATTTGTATATATGTATACATAAAATAGTTAAAATGACTATACTACTAAATGCATTAGTTATTGAAAAAGAGCAGCTAATACTCATATGACTAGATCAATTTTACATGTCTATATATGTTAATCTAAACAACCCCTTTGAAGGTAACAATATGCAATATTACAACCATTGTCAAATTCCTATCATCTCGTTTTGTAAACCTATAATGTTATTGCATTGGATTTGTCATTGTTGTTAGTTTATCTCTTTTGTTTTTTGTTTTTCTTTTCTGTCTTTTTTCTCTGAAATAAAAAAAATTTAAAAAATGTAATACCAAGTTTGTGTGTACAATTGGCCTAAATATTTTTTTCTTAATGAGATCATGTACATAACCATATTAAAAATGTTGAATAACCCTAAAGAGTATTTAATAGTTAAATATGATACAAACACAGATACAATTTAATCATATTACATGTGATTATGTCAAATATAAGACACTTAATCATTACTCTTGTTATTCTAGTTCACTAGAAACTTAGTATTCAGTCTAGCACAAAATGAACTGTGTAACACTAGTTAAAAAGTAGATATGAGAAAGTAAAATTGGGCAGATTTAAAATAGGTCTTTGCAGAACAAGTTGTAACCTACCTGCCCCATGTCCTTGTTCACGTTTATTTATAGAGCTCACACCATCTAGCCAGCACTGCATCACTAAAGGGAAGAAAGCAGTAGTGAATCCACATATCACTGGCTCAATACATAAGTTGCCGGCATGCTAATTCCTCAATTACAGACCAGTACTTCCTGTGAGAACTTTCTTTCCACAATAATAGATCTGTTCTGCAATTTGTGCTCTCTAATCCTGTAAGCCTCTAGACTTGGGGGTATCTTTTGAGCACTTCAAATATGGCTAACACAATAGGTCTGAATATTTCTTTTAAATAATTTATATTTGATTAACTACATGTAACTACTGAGTACTATATGGATAGCACATATTTAGAACATTACTTCATTTAGGACCCTAGCTTGGTTTAGATTTCTGCACGTGGCAGGTATACAGCAAGTGTTGACCTTGTTATTGACTAAGTTGTTTATAATCTTAGCAACCATGGTAGAGATCAACTATGATGAAGGCAAGGAAAATATATCAAATAACTGCCAAGGATCTAACAATGAAGTCAAACACATATGCTTAGTGAATAATTATGAAAGAAGCAGCTGTTAGAATGGGGTAAAAAAATAAATTTCATTGAATTTGGTAAGCAATCCAAGATTTTTTTTGTGTGAGTGGTTATAAGGATCTAATCCAGGGACTTGTGTATGCTCAGCAAACTTTCTATCATTGAACTATACCCACATGACATGACCTTGTATTATATTATTGCAAGATATGTTTATGTGTCAGTCTTTTTCCCCCATTTTTTTTCTTTGAGAAAGGGAATCACTATGTAGTTCAAGCTGACTTTGAACTCACTATGTTGACCAGAAAGGATTTGAATTCATGGCATTATTCCCTTGCTTCAGTCTCTCAAGTGCTGGGATTACAGGTTTCATAGGGCCATTCCTGGTCCCTATTGTACACTTTCTCAGGTTAGGAACTATTGTTTTCTTCTTCTTCTTCTTCTTCTTCTTCTTCTTCTTCTTCTTCTTCTTCTTCTTCTTCTTCTTCTTCTTCTTCTTCTTCTTCTTCTCCTTCCTCTTCTTCTTCTTCTTCCTCTTCTTCTTCTCCTCCTCTACCTCCTCTTTCTTCTTCTTTGTCATTCTTACCCTATATTAAAAACTAAACATCCATGCCTTAATTATTATGTTCAGATGTATCCTATTTACCTCCATCCCTCCCAATGCTGAAACCTTTATTACAACATAGCCTCATTTTATATTGTTAATGTAAACATATTTTTTTGTCTTTTTTTAAAATACAAAAAAATAGGAACCATTGATTTTATAAATAATTAAAGAATGTTAAGCCAACAAACTAGGTTAGAGGAATATGGCACCAGAATATTAGTTAAGGTGATACACAGGGACTGATTGATCATTAGACCCTAAAAGATAGTGCCAGTAAATAATAGCAATTATAATAAGAAAAAAACATTATAGATATTAAGAGTCAAGCATTTACTATGAGAATCATTTTCCTGAACATGCTCTCCCTATTCTTTAAGCAAATCTTCACAGCATTCTCATGCTTTGGAATTATTTCTTCTTTATAGAAATTAATAGCAAGGAAATTTAAGGGAGAAATACTGCTTGGGATGTTAATGATAAGTACATGAACATAAAAATTTCAAAGATCTTTTGGGTTAGGTTAGAATTAAGAATATATTAGTATAGGGTTGGGGATTTAGCTCAGTACCTGCCCTGGCAAGCACAAAGTCATAAGTGCAATCCCTGGTACGAGAAAAAAAAAAAAAATATATATATATATATATCAGTACGGTGGTCATATGGATGTATTCTAGCTTAATTAGGATTAATTCAGGAAAGTTGGATGGGCTGAATCTGCATGTGGAGGAAATCAGAGGATCTATATATAAAGAGTTGAAGGAAACAAGAAACATAGGATCATAGTATATAAAGAGTCTAAATCAACACAAATACGAAGAATGGCACCAGGGAGCAGAAAGATTTTTCTTACACTAGAGTACATTTCCTTTCCAAAGCACTTTCCTTAATTTGAAATCTTTTCAGTTTTACTCATTTTCATGAGAAAAGAGCATGATCAAAATATACGGTGAATGTCAAATTTTTAAAAATTTATTACCCTAGAAGCCATATTGCCATTAAGCCCCCTCAAAATACCTACTGGCCTTCACTCATCCCACCAATCAAGATTTACCCCATCAATCTTGCCACTTGCTGAGCAGTTATGGATGTCCACTTTTATAAGTGTCTTTATGAGGTGGCATAAAGAACAAATGGTGACTGTTTCTACCGAGTGCCATCCAACAGGAAAACAGGCTCATAAAAACCTTATACTGCTTCCCCCTCCACTGTACTCAGTGCCTCTGGCACCAGACGACTTCTGGTGTTTTCTCAAACTCAAAATGACCATGAAGCTTAAATGTACTGAATCAACTCTGGACATTGAAGAAGTTATGCGAGCTCAACTAATGACACTCCCAAAAGAGGACTTCCAGATTTGCTACAGTTAGTGGCAAGAACAATGGGATAAGAGTATTGGAAGTGAGGGGGAGTATTCTGAGGGTTGTTAATGGCAATGTGGCTTTTACTGTTGTGTTAATTATTTTTCTCATGGCTGAGACAAAATACCCAACACCCAAAGTTAAAGGAGGAAATGTTTATTTGGCTCATAGTTTGTAGAGGTTTCAGTCCATAGTCAGCTGGATCCAAGGCAGGGTGTCAGGGCAGAGGGGCATTATAGAAGAGAAATAGTCTATGGCAAGCAGGCAGGAAAGAGCACACTAGCTCTCTTTCTGCCTTATATTGTATGCAAGCTCCCTGCCCTAGGCTGGGTGTGGTACTCACACCCTTAATTCTAGCCAGAACTATGCCAAACCAATCAGTGGACTGGTTTAGTAATCACATGCCTTGGATCCCAGCACCACACACTCTAGATCCAGCCACCACTGAAAAACCTCCCCTGTGACTGCATGAGGTTTTGAGGGACAGTCAGACACAAGGCATAACAACTGCAACGTTTTTTTAAAAACTTTTAAACATTCACTCTATTTTTCTATCGCACTGCATATGACTCTGATAGATGGAAGATAGTCTGTCCTCTCACTCTCCTCTTCCTTCTCTTACTTGCTCTTTCACCCTTTCTCCTCCTCTTTATCCTTCTCCATCCTCCTCTTTCTAACTCCAGTAATTATCAGAGGCAAGATTTAAACTCTGAGCATCCAACTACCAAATCAACAACATGCTTCCTCTGTTACTTTTAAGGAAAATACAGATTTTATTTCTTGAGATCTATGATTAAGCAAGTTTACAGTATATGTAGGTGATGAGAAAGAAATTTTAGAAGGAAGATTACATATAAAAGTCAATACACTGAAACTAAGCATAATTAACTTAGACTCACAGAGAAAATGAAAAATGTTACCTACACATACTTTGATTTCTGTTTAGTATGTGTTTGGTAAATTTTCACCATTTATTACATTCATCCTCAAACACCACTCAATTTTGGATTATTAGGAATTAATGGTGGAATGTTTGCTGATAAATGTGAGTCCCTGGGTTAGACTTACTGTGTGCATACTGGCAGTGATGGTTATGGAAGGTGTCTAATTTATACTGAATAAGTCATCTTAACAACTGCTTATTTAGCAGCTCCTTTGCAATACATTCTGTCTCACTGACAATAATACAGAATACAAAAGTCTGCACAGTGCATCACACTTTCAAGTCTTCAATTATAAATCTTAAGCCCGGGAGTTTAGTTCAGTGGCTCAAGTGCCTGCCTGGCAGGTGCAAGGTTGTGAGCTCGATCCCCGGTACTGGGGAAAAAAACAAAAAACCAAAAACACCCCAAATATAAATCTTTTCTTAGATTTTCTGTTCTACCTGTGCTCTTTACAAAACACAGATGAGCCAGTTTACACTGGCCAGGAGTCTGAGTAAATCCTACTACAAGCCACTCATTTCTCCATGTAAAATAGACAGCCACAAGCTCTGGGCAAATTCAACCCAAAGGGAGGATTTATTCCTACTATTGTCTTTCAAGACTCCATCTCTCTTAGTGACTTTTCTCATTGCTGAGACAAAATACCCAACACTCAGTGTAAAGAGAAAAAGGTTTATTTAGTTTTAGTTTGCAGAGTCCATCACCAGCAGGCTCCAAGGTAGGGTGGTATGGCAAATAGGCATTGTAGAGGAAAAGCAGTTCGTGGTGGCAGAAAGCAGCAAAAGCAACAAGGAGGGACCCTTAGCATGTTTTTCTGCCCCTTTTATTTTATCCAGGTTACTCAGTGTGGGTAACACTTATAGTCTTAAACCCAGTGCCCTTGATCCAGCACTGCACCATGAATCAATTCCAATGTCACACACTCTAGATCCAGTCACCTCTGAAAAAACCTCACCTAAGACCACATGAGGCTTTGGGGGGACATCTAGACACATGCCATAACACCACCTGTGCAAGACTATGAAGTGGCAGAAATGTTCACAACAGCAATAGCCCCGTAAATAATATCATGGCATAACAGGAGAGTAAAAATTCTGATCAAGACTGGAAGGAATACTATTATCTTTCCTGACTCTTTCCTGACTATAAGTACATTCATCCCATCTATTAATTCAAAGGATGGGAAACTGGTACAGGTTTAGGCTGTGTGTTTCTTGAAGCTGAACAGAACTCTATCTTTTACTTGACCTTCCACTTTAATGTAGGATCAAAATGAGAGTTGGGGTCATTGGTACCATGTTAGCTCTATAACCAACAACTTTCCAAAGTTTAGATGTCTTTTTTATCTAAAAAAACATAGGTCCTTTGAGGAAGGATTGGGTGAATTTTGTTTACTCCTACAGTAATATCACAGGGTATTTTCTCCAATGAACCTGCATCTGCTTCAACCAAGCTCAGGTCTGAAAATGCTGTAAGGGATAATGATTTTTCACTGGGGTGGTTAATATTCGGTCACCTATCTTCAATTTTTCTGATTATATATATTAAGCAACACCTTGTCAGTTGTACATGTATCTGCTTTTTAAGAGTATTGTAGTATAGTAGATATCTCTACAGATGTCTATGGTTAAGAGGCCCCTGGAACCCATTTCAATCATTCTACCCATAATGGTAAACACACTCATTCTGTCTGATGGTTAAACACTGGCACCTTGCCTCTGCTATTCTGTAAGCCTGTCATTCCCATAACAACAGGGGGCGCAGTGTCACAGCAACATTTGCTATCATCGGTACTGGCCTCCAGTGAATCGTCGCTGCTCAGTCACTGCACTTCCCTCTGGTAATTCCTACCTTGCTAAGCTTTCTTAATTAACAGAATGTCCTACAACCCCTCCTAGAAAGCAGAATTATTTGGAGTGTAATTTGGCTAAAATGATAGCTTCATTTTTATATTTTTACTTTTCAGGGCATTTTTATTACCTCTGCCAACAAAATTATGTCAATTCCTGATATTTAATGTGGGCCATTATTTACCACCTTTCAGGAGCCATCTCGACAATGCAGTAAGATGAAGTTTTTACTAGACTGCTGCACCTGAGTCATTGGAAAGTGTCTTCATAACATCTCCTTCTTCCAATCCAGCCTTAAATCCACTTCTAGTCCTGTTTTCTGGTGGCTGCAACATGCTATCAACATTCCCTTGTTCCTGTGGTGAATAATCCATATCGTCCCTAAGTATAGTTGGTGAATTCCAATTGATCATCCTAAGACTTGACCATAGTTTTTGATTTCTAGCCTGGGAAAATACTTTCAGGAAAGGATTCAGCATGACTTTTTGGGAATGGGTTATATCTGCATGCTCTTAGGAATGGGGATCTGTTTGGGCTTAAGGATAGTAAGTGATCACTATTTTAGACACGAAAGGTTGGAGATAGTGCTAGATGCGAGATATTCCAAAGCACATCTACCCCTGTGTGGATTCTCAGCATCCTACTTTTTTTCCGACTTTAGAATTAGAGAGTGCTAAAGATGTGAATTTAGCAACGTGACTTTGCCGAATTCACCACTGAGCTCTGGACCTATCTCTCAGTAAGGCCTACTCTGGCTGCATGTGATAAGGGTCTCTGTTAATGCTACCAGAAAAACTATTTCATCTTCATGTTTACCTTGAGTTGATAATTGACTGAATTTGTCATTTTCTTTCTTTAGCACGAGTCATACCTAGCAGAAATAGATCACCTCTATAATCCTTAAATAATAATTTCTCCTACATTTTTGGAATGCTAGAGATTTTGCAAAGCCAATACATTCCCTTCCATCTTTATTTCATTCTAATTCAACACAAAGCTTTGGCAACTGTAGGACAATATTATATAAGAGTTAACATCTAATTTCTCCCAATAATTGCACAAATATTGCTGTCAGGCTTGTAAAAACCCTTCTGTCTGCCTGTTTTTTAGGTTTACCTTTGTTAACAACTCAGTTAGATTGAATTCCCTAGAGTCAAATCCGGAGAGAAAATTCTTGTGAAATAGTTTTTAACGGGAACAGTTTACTAAAGAAACTGGTGCAGAAACAGAGAAATAGGATTGGGAAAGAATGGAGGTAGCTGTGATTGAATATTTGGCTTCTAAAATACACAAATTGCCAATGTGATGGTACTAAGAAATGGACCTTTCAGGGTGATGGTCTAGAAATGTTTCTCTTTTGTGAAGGGGACTGAGGCCCTTGTAAGAGCAGTTTGCCCTTTGGTCTCCTACCACATGAGGTCACCGTGTTCCTCCCCCTGTAGAATAAAAGCCTTATAGGAAAATCAAATATTTTGCTTCCTTGATCTTGGTCTTCACAGCCTCTATAATGCAGGAAGATAAATTTATATTGTTTATAAATTATCCAGTTTTGAGCCTTTTGCTATAGCAGAACAAATAAAATTCAAGCAATACATTAGTGTGATATGAAGAAAATTACCACAGCTACTATAATGACTTGTATCTAAATGTCCCCACAAAGTCTTATGGGGTCATAGGTCATGCTATTGGGATGTGAGTGGATAATGGATATGACACTGGGATTAAGCTGTGTAGTACTGGATCAGTCCACGAATTGGTTTGGCATAGTTCTAGGTATGGTTGAATGGGTTTCCTGAAGCCAGGAGGCCCACTGTGAGTATGGATGGTGAAAAACATTAAACCTGTAATCTGAACTGATTAGAAAGAAAAGGGAGGCTCATTGCTTGCTCTTTCCTGCCTGTGCTTCTATGGACTGTTTCTACTCTGATATGCCTCTCTGCCATGCTGCCTGACTTTGGAACCAGCTGAACATATACTGAAACCTCTACAAACTGCAAGCCAAAATAAACCCTTCTTCCTTTAACTTGTGGGTGTCAGGTGTTTTGTCCCAACAGTAAAAAAGTAACTAAGCTAATTAATTTTCTATTAGTGTGCAACAAATCAACATATTTAGTGAACATAACAACAACAACAACCACAGCAAATAGCAACCTTATAGCTCTGCGAGTCAGAACTCCAGACAGACTAAAATGAGTTCTCTTTTTAGGAGAGCACAAGACAACAACAGTGGGTCAGCTTGATTGAGCTCATAGCTGGAAACCTACGATGATTTGTCTTTGTTCATTTAGATGATTGGCAGAATAGTATAGATTTTGAGAATGCACTCGTTTTCTCATTGGTGTCACTCAACACTGCTAATGTCTAGTTCTACAGCCTTCATGCAATGCCTCTAACTTTAAAGTCAGCATTGACCTCTTGAATTGTTCACTTATTTTTTTTTATTTAAGAGAAAATAGATACAGAAGCTAGAAATAAAAGTCAAAAAAGACAGACAAACAACAACAACAGATCTGATACGATAACATTGTAGGTTTACACACTGAGGTGGTTGAAGTTTGGCAGTAGTTACAATATTGCATATCATTACCTTCCTAGGGGTTGGGGATATTGACAGATATAGACATGTA
>RJWM01013069.1:0-54571 GCA_004363535.1 Dasyprocta punctata | reverse complement strand
TACACCTATTTAGAGTGGTACCTGCAGAAGCCAGGCCAGTCTCCACAGCTCCTGATTTATACAGTTTCCAACAGGGTCTCCGGAGTCTCAGACAGGTTCAGTGGCAGTGGGTCAGGGACAGATTTCACCCTGAAAATCAGCAGGGTGCAGGCAGAGGATGCTGGAGTTTATTACTGTTTTCAAGGTACACATGTGCCTCCCACGGTGATACAATCCCGAGCAAAAACCCCCCTCACTGAGGAGGCCCAGCTGTCTTCTGTGTTGCTTGTCTTGAGAACAACACAGTAGAGTCTCGAATCTGAGTAACAGGAGTTCTCAGGGGAATAGGTTGCTTTTGCGCGCTCTGGTCCATGAGGGACTCGCTTAAATCTCAAACATCATCTGTTTATTGACTCTCAGCTCAAAGAGACTTTGCATACCACAGACAGATGGAGAATGGGTGTGGCTATCCTGATAATGATGACAGAATGGAATAAAAGCACAGCCCTATCCATTATGACTTTTTAAAATTTGTGAATTAAATATGATCTCCATAAATGCCACACAAACAGATTTGTGCAACATTTGTTGAGTATAGCTTGAGGTTTAACAAAGTTTAGTTTTGTTTTGGTACTGGGTCCTTTTTTTGAGTGCTGAGTCTTTTCACCAAGCAACATATTCAGCCTTTTTCTGCATCGTCTTATTTTCAGTGTAGTTGTCACTAATCACTTAGCTGTTCAGGTTGGGTTCAAATGTTTGAACCTCCTGCCTCAACCTTTCAGAGTGCTAGGATTACAGCCATGTCCCACCACGCCCAGCTGAGGCCTTTCATTTTTGTTTTTTATTTTAAAAAGCAAAAAAAAAAAAAAAAAAAAAAAAGGATAGAAATGATACAAAATTTAAAAAAACAGTAGGAAATTAACACTAGTTAATATATTGCATATAGTTATTTTAGAAGTAGTTGTTCAGGTTACAAGATCTAGGCACAAAAATAATAAATCACACAATGACAGCACAAACTGTTCTTTTGGATGAAGAGACTGGTAGTGTAGTCATTTATCTTGCATACTAAACTAAAGTCAAAATGGATCAAAGATCTAAATATTAAAATAGAAGCACTAAATCTACTGGAAGACAAGGTAAGTAGAAATCTTGAAGACCTAGGTGTAGGTGAAGAGTTCTTGAACAAAATGCAAACTGCAAAGGAAGTACTTCAGAGAGTGAACAAGTGCGATCTCATTTTAATAAAAAGTTTTTGTACTTCAAAAGAAATCACCAGGGGTGGGGGTTTGGCTCAGTGGTTTAAGTGCCTGTCTGGCAGGCGCGAGGCTGTGAGTTCAATCTCCCGTGCCACAAAAAAAAAATAAATAAATAAAATAAATAAAAATAAAAAAAAAATCACCAACAGAGTTAAGAGAAAATCCACAGAATGGGAAAGGATTTTAGCCAACTGTCCCTCAGACAAACAACTTATATCTAGAATATATAAAGAACTGAAAAACATCAGGCCCCTCAAATTCATAGACCCAATCCAAAAATGGGCATCTAGGGTGAACACGTACTTCTCAGATGAAAAAATACAAATAGCAAATAAATACATGAAGACATGTTCAATATCACTGGTCATTCAAGAAAAGTCTTTCAATTTTTGTTAACATTTATGTTTATGTTTTTGGTTCCAAAAGTCTATTTTGAATCTTATTTTGAGACAAGTGCTTACCAAGTTTTATGTGGCCCAGGTCGGCCTCAAAATTATGATCTTTCTGCTTCAGACTCCTGTAGATCACCACCCCCATGCCCAGTTGATATGTTTTTATCATCATAAGATTTGGAGAGATGTATTTTTTATGATACCAACTTCCTCCTCTGTTTTCTACTTGGGATCTCATTATATAAAAGATAGCAAAGTGACATCTGTTTAAATTTTCTGTGCAGAGTTCTGAGATCATGTCACTATTTTCCTTTTCAAACAAATGCAGCTGAGGGAAGATTCTGATATTCTTTCTCCCCCAAGAACTTACCTGGCAGAAACCACGTGGTGAGTCAGAGGAGATACAAGATACAAGAACATTGACTGAAAAGTCCACCTGCACCAGCAGATAAGCACTAGGAATGAAGTTCCCTGCGATATATGTGTGTGTGTGTGTGTGTGTGTGTGTGTGTGTATACATGCATATGAATTATTATGTACAGAGCTTTAATAGAGAAACATTGACAGGACGTGGTATTTCTGTCCTTCTGCACTTCTGCAGCATACGCACTCTCTCTTTCTGCATAAAATCTCAGCAAACGTCTTTCAGGAAAACAGACTGTATTAGAAGATCCACTGGGCAACCTCCAAAGCTCAACTAGATTTTCTTTTCCTAGTTGGCTTTCTCACTCTGTACCAAGTGAAAACTGTTTTCCAGTCTAAAATTTGGTAAATGTGAGAGGAGAACAAAATGTCAGAAGGCTTCAGCTCAAATAGAGCAATTTTCCTATTCGTTCTGGAATTTTTGATCAAATAATTTTCATTTCCACCATTGTTTACTGATGTCAATCATATACAGCTGTGCATTTTTTCTTTTTTATACTTTCTGAGCTATTTGAAGATTCACATGCAATTTTTAAAAAAATGGCCAAGAAGGATTCATATACCCATCACCTAATTTCTCCCACTAATCACATCCAGCTCATTATTATAAGAGGAAGTTGAAGCTGACACAGACTACTCATCTTGTTCAAATTCCAGTAGATTTGTAATGTGCGTCCTTACAGTTCTTTTACCCATTTGTGTGATTGTTGTGATTGCTGATGTGTGGGCACGTGTATAAGTCTATACAATTGCAAGATACTGCTAACCAACCAAGTCCCTGATAGGAATATCTTATTTTCCATATTTTAATTTATATTTTAATTATTTATTCTGTAAAACATGATGTTTTGAAATATATAAACATTGTTGGATGACTCAGTTTAGGTAAGTAGTATTTGGATTTCCTCACATATTAAATACATTTTTGTATTAAGAACAATTATTTTCAACTCTTAGTGATTTTCAAAATAAAACACATTGTTATTAACGATAGTCACCATGTTGTGCAACACATATATACAAATTATTCTCTTTATCACCCTGAAATTTTGGATCTTTTTCTATAAGTAATGGCTCATATTCATTTTATAGATCTATTCATTCAATGCCATATTTTCATAGAAGCATGCTCCATATCTTCAGCACATCATGCATGTCATTGCCCTTCCTTATACCCCTTGCATTTAGTCTCTTCTTATATAAGAGCAATATCTCTTTGAAATTTGTGTCCTTATTTTCTTTTTGATCCTGAAAATCAGTGAAATGGATAAACACACCTATTTATTGACCCTGTTCATGGAACACAGAAGCAAGTTCTCTTACTTGGGAGTGAGGCAATGTTTTGAATAAGTTAGGGAGCAGTGTTCAGAAATAGGAGGCACAGAGAATGGAGAAGTCACAGAAAGAAGATCCCCTTCTCCAAGCCTAGAGGTGACCCAGAATTAGAGATCAGTCACTGTTGGACTTGGCATTAGACTTCTCAACCTCCAGAACTAGAAGAAAATAAGGTTTTTGTGTTTAAACCAGGAAGCAAAGGGTATTTGCGTTCACCATGGGAGTCCAAGGAGGCAAATTCAGCAGCTTGACTCTCCCTGAGCAGGATGCACCTCAGCAGGCACCTCACAGACTTGGGGACACAGCTTTGCTCCTCTTCCTCCTGCTGCCATGCTTGTTGAGAAAGGAGGACTCAAAATTCACTCTCCATGTGCTTGCATTTAATACCATCATTTCCTTAGAGTTGCAGTTGTTGCCCTGTTTTGCTCTCAAATCAAAACTGTGTCAACTTGAATGAGAGTTGCTTGGTATCTATGTTCATTCAGTTCCCAATTTAGATGCCAGTAGAAACCCTGGGTTGGCTCCATCTCTAGACTTGTTCCTTCTGGCACAGGAGACAGAGTCACCATCCATCCAGGACCTCTCTGAGTATCAACAATGTCATTGGCTGGCCCCAGTACTCAGGCCTTGTTCCTAAATTCTTACTCATTCAAGTTACTCCATGGACATGATAACTTTCCAAATATAGGACAAATGTCAATTTGGCTGTCAGTAACTGAACAGCCCACAGGGCATGTGTTTCTGCTTCTATCACCATGGTGCAATAATCTCACCCAAGCTACTTCTTCAAATTGGGGTGGCTGTTAAGGACTCGGCCATTTCAAGGGAATAAACTTGGGGTCAGCTGTGAAATCACATCTCATCCTCTGTTTTTCTCCCATTCTCTTTATTGTTGGCCTCCTCTAGTCCATCTATTCTGTAACATTGATCGAATCATTCAACAGATATTTCTTTTAAATCTCTACTATGAAGTCAGTAGGTCAATTTCTTCACACTTAACAGGTGGTGATTTATGTCTTCCAAGTTGTTTCTTACAAACATAATTATTGATGCATACTTTTGATTCTGTTCTATGAATACTCATGGAGTGATCAGTGTTGGTAAGTTGTGGATTTTTGGAGGTCAGAAAGAAAAATAACAAATTTTCAGAAGCTTGTACTCAGGTCAAAGTTGACTCAGTGTGAGAAGAGTCTCATCAACCATGTAAAGCATGAAATCTGGACACAGGAACCCAGTGTCACTCTCAGTCAGAAGAGACACTGCTAGCAGGCTGTGGAGTTCTTTATGCTTTGACCATCCAACTACCAAGTGACAATGTGTGGCCCTGCATTTTGGGAACCTATAGGGGCGAAGCTCCTGACACCAAGCAAGCTCTGGATGTAAAACTTGTCTTCCCTCCATCCCCAGGGCATCTGTCCATTCTCGATCACTTACTGATATTTATTCCCAGATTCTCTTGAGCTAGTAAGTGTCATCTGCATAGGATAGGCCACTGCTTGCCTCTACAAGGACAGAGGTACCCCCTGGGTTTCCTGACCAACGGACTCATGGATAGAAAATGGATCCCAGTGTGATGTAACAAGTAGTAGTTTGGAAGCTTCACGCTCAATTTATGAAAGCTTTAAAGCATATATCATATGTCAATTCGAGTTACACTGGTAACTTGGTACTCACCTGTAATTGGTTTAATGAAGACATGACAAGGACCAAAAATGATGAGCATTCAGCACACTGTTTGAACTGCAAAGAGTAGAAACAAATGTCAGGACAAAATTTTCACATCAAACTAGTTTGAGTATCAAATTCCTAGTATGAAGTCAAACACTAGGGTATGACTGTATACCTACTAGCACATGAATACATTTATTATTTATTCCTAATATCGGTACACAATATGCATAGTTACATCAATAAAACTTATATGAAATATGATATGCATTATTTAGCATACAGATTGTAGAACTTATAAAAGTGGTTTATTCAAAATGTTCTTAGTTCCTTTCTAAGACAAATGTGTGGGTGGAGCATCTGCTAATTCTCCTCCTTGACTCCAACAGGATCTTGACCTCTGAAAACCAGTGAAAAGAGCACTGAGAACACCTGACCCACAGAACCAGGACCAGCCCCGTGGTGAGGTCATTCAGATTCTCACTCTGGCTCCAGGCTCTTAGCTTGCTTCAGGGCCCATGGGTGCTGAGCAACATCCCTTCCAGGATCCCCTGCCAAGCAGCCTCATGTTCAGAGCAACGGGTCCCCTAGGTCCTCAGCTGCAGTACTCAGGAGCCCAGCTGCTCTCAGCACAGGCTTAAGACCACTGTTCCAAACTCCTGACATTTGTTTCAGGGCCAGAAAGTCTGTGCTGACACTAGATTCACAAGTTACATTCCCACAGAAATATCCAAAACTATAATTGTCACTCAGGTAGTTAGAAATTTTACTTCACTGTAAAAACTGGGATTTTCCAACTCCACTACATAGAGATTATCTGGGATCTTCCCCCTTCATTAGACTTTAATTAGAAAAATTAATTAATTTAAAATGTGGTAAAGCTCTTGACACCTACACAGCAGCTATATATACAGATATGAATACATATATTATTTTTAAGCTTTTCACACTAGGGAGACAATGCAATGTTTACACATGCAAGTTTCACTTATTTCACTTATGAGTATTGTCTCTATTTGCATCCATTTACCTATAAACTTCTCAAGCTTATCCTGTATGGCTGAGCAGGGCTCCACTGTTTAGAAGTACTGCACCTTTTTTATCCATTTTTCAGGTGATGGACATTTAGGTTGTTTCCAAGCTCTAGCTATTAAAAAATCATGCTGCTACAAAAATGGGGGCACATGTATCTCTGTGGTACAGTGTTTTAAATACTTCTAGGAAGATACCATAAAGTGGAAACTGGGTCACATAGAATCTCCAATCTTAGTTTGCTGAGGAATTTCTACATTGACTTCCAGAGTGCTTGCACCGTCTACACTCTCACCAACAGTGGAACAGGGTTTCTTTTTCCCCACAGCTTCTCCAGCATTTATTATTGGCTGAATGTGTGTACAGATCACTTGAGTCATGCTCTTCCAGCTCTAAGTCTCAGAGGCCCTTCTTAGAGCATTTGAGTGGAAAAATGAATGGAAAAACCAATTCAGGGAAGCCTACTTCCAGAAAAGTATAGGAAGACTGCATATCTGCTGAATTCTGTGTATGCCAGTATTTCCTCCAGCTCAGAATTTAGTCAAGCAGGCAGAATCCTTGGATTTTCAAAATTGGGATAAGGTGGGAAAAATGTAAAGAACACTCATGACAGATGAAATACTGTTTCTGCTGAGACCATTCAGCTTGGGGCCTACTAAAACTTGATCTAGGTCTGTTAAATTCCAATATCCCCAAAGTACCTGTTTCAGAATAGGACAATGGACAAAAACGTAAAGAAAAAGAAAAGCTTCCCCTGCACTGCTGACTCCTGGGTGAAACCCAGAATCAGATGAGGCTTGTAGAAAAACTCCTTGATCCAAACCACCAGAATTTTTAGAGGTTGGTATGTATGCTGGTGATGCCAAGGTTTTGAGTTTGAGTTGCTGGGGGAGGCCTGTGGAGTCTGAATGTCTACTTTGTGAGGCTGCATCATGCTGCTTGTGCCTTTCCTGCTCCCATGCCTGTTCTTGGTGCTCCTACCCACACCATTCACACACACTCACCTGTCGCTCTTATTGTCTAATGGCTGCAATGCCATCAGTCCAGCAGTTGAGCCATGTAGCAGACAGGCAATTTTTCCCCCTCTGTTTTTTTTGCCACAACTGACTTGGTGACAAGCACCTTAAGTCCCAGCTATGGAGGGAGTAATGGACAGACAGATCCATCATTCACAAACCAAAAATTTCATGTTTCGTTTGCCTTTTTAAAATACAAATAAAGATTACAAACAAGCCCTTAAGTAAGTCAAAGTCTCCAAATATCTTAAAAATTATCTAAAAATTGTCAAAATACAAAAGTCAAATTCCTCAAAACACTAGAATTAGAGGTCCCATTCGACCTAACTATTGCCTTTCTGTGTATCTTCCCAAAAGAACTAAAAGCATCATGCCACTGAAGGATGACCCTGGAGGAAAGTCAAGAGCACAGCAGTGAGATCCTTGCAGGCTGCAAAACCAATGAAATGTGGAAAACTAAAGAACACAACACAGGAGCCTCACATGCTGGTAACGAGACAGGACTTCCCACAGACTCTGGGAATGTTCGCTGCTCTAATGGCCATCATGGTCTGTGCACTGTTTCACTCACTGCAGTTATGAAAACAAAGAGGGTGAGATGTTGGGGACCACAAATTATAGACTGATGCTGGGGCCTGGAGGACCTCGATGAAGCCCTTAACATTTCTGTGCTGCTATGACACACCAGGACAAGATCTTCATAATCTGAAGATTACCTATGCCCTCTGAGTCATTTGATAATCCCTCCAATTATTGTGCACAGTCAATATATATTGTTAGCCCACAGTGTCTTTGTCTTTACCCATCCTGAGACATTGACCACCAAGCCCCCCTTTTATGCATTACTAAATTTGTTTTTGTTTTCTCCTTATCCCTTGCTATACCCTTCATGCTGGGAGTTAAGTATCTTGGCTAGGTCCACAATAACCAATTGTTAAGGTTCAAAATCAACCAACACAAAATTTTCACATCTATATCTTTATACAAGAGTTTATCTAAAATATATAGGCTTAATATGAATATGTAGAACTGAATTCATGAATAACTTGAGAAGGCAAAACTAAATTATAGTTGGCTAAATGAGCAAACTTTCTACCCTTGTGCCTACAAGTTTATAATGCAAATATACTTGCACCTATTTTACTAGGTATGTTTTTGGCTGTACATACTCAGATATGATTGTATGTTTATATTAACATGTTATGGCAATTCAAACCTTTCTTTCTGTTTCAGGATTATTTCTCATTGCACAAACACAGTTTTGCCTTGACACTTGTCAGTCATTTGAATTCAACAGATACCATATCTCTTTGTCAGTCAAAGATGTCCTGGAAGAGTTAAAATCATACAGTGTGAACTGCAAGTGTCACAGCTCATGCTACCTTGGCACAGAGCAACTCACAATTCAATGACACTGAATACTGACTGTGACAGATTAGTAGACCTTTGCAGAAACATATCTGAAGGACTGGAGACAAGAAAACATTGGAAACACCGTGACAAGATACTTCAAATTGGTCAAAATTGAATAATATGAATCTCCATGTAAATTTCACATCTGAAGGTCATTGATCAGCAGGAGAGTCTCGACTGTTAACATTATTCACTATATGCACTTTAATTAATTACACTTCTTAGTTGACCAATGAGATGATGGCAAATATAAAACAATACCATTTTCGAAGTTAACCAAAGATTTACATGGATACTGATACTTCATTTCAAATCCTAATTATTGTAAACACATACACATTGCATAAATGAATGGAAGTCAATATATTTTCATGCATGCATACAACATGATTCTTCATTTTGTTCCAGAAACTAGAAAGAAACAAAGACAACACAGAAAATTGAAACGTCATCGTTGTCTTTCTTTGTCTGGCTTATTTCTTTTAATGTAATTCCCTTTATTTGAATATATTTGCCTTCAAAGGACAGAATTTTATTCCCTTTTATGAATAATTGATAATATCCTACATCTATACACAATAGTTGTTTTTTCTGTTCATCTCTAAATGGAAACTCGAGCTGATTTCATAACTTACTATTGTGACTAATGCTCCAATAAAGACATGTAATGTACACAGCTATCTGCTCTTTACGCTGACTTCATATCCTTTGGAATATACCCAGGAATGGGATAAATGGATCATTTAGTTGGTCTATTTTGAGTGTTTTGAGGAATCTGTATACTGATTTCCATCAGGTGTTTACTGATTTATATTCCCATAGAAATGCAGATGCATTTTCCATATACTTACTAAAATTTGTGGTGTTTATTCATATCTTTCAGTTTGTCTGTGCATCCAACTTAGCAAGGAGAATGATACCTCCTGAACTCTCAAGGTCACAGGACAGATTAGTGGATCTGTCTCTCACTCTGAATTCAGTTGATTTCAGTGAGTCAGCTGGACAATGCAGTTCCTTCAAATTGTTGCAGCCTTCCACTGAAATCTTCATCCCAATTTGGGTGTAAGGTGAGACTCAGCTCCTGCAGCTGTACTCTAGCTCTGGTCTTTTCCAAGATTGAGCACTGCTTCCAGGAATGATTTGCAGGCTTAACTATTGTATCAGTCAGGGTTTGCTAGAGAAACAGATATAACACAAGATATACAAAGGTATAAGAAGTTACAAGATAGGCTTACAAGGGTCAGCCACAAAGTCAAGTGAGGGAGTGTGCAGAGGGTGACTGCACGCTAGAGGTTGAAGGGTCCAGCCCAAGGGCTGGAGCTTATTGCAGTGTCCCACGTACGTCCATACCATGAGGCTGAAGGGTCTATGACAGAGCACTGAAGAATCTGCACTGGAAGGCTGAAGAGTCTACAGTGAAGGCTGAAGAGTCTATGACGAAGGCTGAAGAGTCCCAGGCAGAAGCTGAATGGTCTGTGCCAGAAGCCAGGAGATGATGTTCAAGCTGAAGGCAAAGACTGGACCTCCTCTGAAGAATGAGCAATAAGTCCCTCCTCATTTACCTTTTATTGTATGTAAGCTGCTCCCCTGGGGTGGGTGTAGCACTCACACCATCTGCCTGCCCTCCTCTCGCAAAGGCTGAGGAAGTTACAAAATAGGGACCCTAGACCCCTGCTGAATCTCTTAGTTAAACTTCTGACCTTCTCAAATTGACATAATGAACAATATCCTAGAATGGTACATGCTTATCCTCTACTCCCCAGAGCTGCTGAGTCACTTAGTTAAGCTTCTAGACTTCTCAAGTTGGCACAATGTATAAACCATAACACCTATGCTATAAAGGACTTTAGTGGCCTGAAATTTTTCTTTGTAACACTGTATGCCCAAACAGTTTATTAATTCTAAAGTAAAACAGCTGAGGTATGCATAAAAATCAATCTAAAGTCTGACCTGAAAGTTTCTTTTCTAAAAGTATTTTTTCAAAACAGAAAATCTAGTAAAAAAAAAAAAAACAAAAACACAAAAATCTCATCAAACTAAGTACTAAAACAGCAACAGGATTTACATTACCAGATTACCTGAAGACATACTATGAACTCCGCGGTACACTAATCATTGTGTAACAGCAATGATTTAACTTTTAATCACATTATTCTACATGTTTAAAGAAGGAATTTCAATTTTTTCATAAACATGTCAAGATTGTACCTGGTTTAGGAAAGATAGGAGACGGTGATCCATCCCTCCAAAATCATCATACAGGCACCACAGTTGTTACCCGAAATGACCAACTAGAGAGAAACGGATTTAGTCAGATCTAAGAGCTAAAGCTCAGTTTTTCAGGGTGAATTTTACCATTGACCTCTTGGTGTGTCCACAGCAAGCAGAGGGATGCCAGGTAGTGGAAAATGTATTCTGCCTGGGAGGACAAACCTAAGGATGCTTGGTTTCTCTTAAACAAAATGGGTTATTAAGGCTATACGGATACCAGTTAGAAGAAGACCTGGACCTGGCATATTTTTGCAGCTTCCAATGGTGAGACTGGAGAGCAACTGGAATCATGTGCACTGTACCTGAGAACCAAGAGCATTTTTGGAATAGAAATTTGTGAAAGAATATGCTGTTTACTTTGAACCTGAACTGGTGTAAAAAAGAGGCAGAAAATTACATGAGAAGGCGTGAATTGTGTGACTGGAGGGAAATCTACAATGCGATGAGTTTATTCCTCATGCAACAGTTTGGCTAAAAGTTGAGAAAGTGCAAAGTATCTAAAATTCAGCAGCCCTGGTAGATGGCATCATGGTGTTATGTTTAAGGTTACAACAAATATCCAGAAAGAGGAAAACAGTTTTTAGCATGCAGTTGTTATTGATAATGTTTGTTGTGTCTCTGTCCCTGCATCATCCAATTTTTGCAATACAATTTTGAGCATCTCAGAATATTTTCATTGTATCATGCAGATAATGCTTGGAAATAGACAATAAAAGTCAGTACGAGAAAGAAATCACTGAACATCTTTAAAAATAAGATAATCTTTAAACTGAGAATTAGAGAGCAATAAACAAAAATATCTTGTCATGACTTGACATTGGAGAATGTTGGGGAGTCAACATTCATAAAATATTAACATTTAATTGAAAAGCAAATATAAAAAACCTATATCCACAATACTGGCCAATGACTGAAACTCATTTATGATTATTGTATCTAAGCAAATAAAGAAAAAATGTGAAAATCTGTCTGAAAAAATGTACATATTACCGGGAAAAAGGATGACTGTTGTGTACAGGAAAAAACACATGGTGTTCCTCCACTTGTGGCCACAAGAGGGTAGAAGTGCACAACTGTGATGGCAGAGGAGGCTCTGCAGATAGCTGGAAATGTCCTGAGTCCTGGGTGATGCTGAATTGAACTATCATTGACTCATTTTCCCCTTTCATAGTTTATCACTTTCATACAGGAATAATTTTGTCCATGTTTTAAAAGATCTCATGTCCATAAGCAAGAATCATTCTGAACAAACTCAGAGTGTTCTGAGGGAATTAATGGGTAAAATCAGTTCTGTGCTCCTCATCCAGGTAGAACGTTCCCCACCAGCCAGGGATATTTGGCTTGATACCTGCAGATCAGACTAATGCTTCCTCCCAACTATTGTCCCAAACTGACTCCAGAGTTGGGACTGGCCATCGTCTAGCTTCCAGTTGATCAGGAACTATGTACCAAATTTGTCAGTCAGTAAAAGACAATGTAAAAGAGTTCATTTCAGTATATTTGTAACAATGGGGACATTCAGGAAAGAAAAATGGGCAAAAACTATCATTCAGTACACAATTTGAAAACTCAGTGTTGCAATTCATTTTCCTTCAGTTAAGAATCCTCTAAGATCATGTGTGAAATTTTGTATTCATCCATATATCGTGACCTGCCCACCCTGAGAGCATGGTTGGAGCATTCCCAGCGCAGCTCACTCAGGAGCCACAGCAAGGCATCTTTCTAGAGGAAGCCTGTGGCTGCAGGTCAGGCAGGTACCTGAAACTTCAAGTGTTTTGCAGAGAAACACACATGGGTTGATAGCCTATATTCACCATTAAAAAAAAAAGAGAGAGATGTTTTGCTCTGTTCCTGCTCATCCAGAATGAATACATTTCAAAAATTTCCTCCCAATCTGTTCTTCACAGTTTAAATGTAATCATCATCTTGAATGCCTTGGCAGCCACCTAGTCGTTAACAATGCCCATTTCTGCGTGGGTCTGGATGAGTGGTAGAGACACAAACTTGGGGTCTGTGTCTTGTCTCTGGCCCCTATCCTGCATTTTGCTGCTCCTCTGGTCTTCATGCTAGTTGCCATGGATTATGCAGTTTTATTACACAGACTCCATCTATCATGATGAAACCATTTGGAGTCAGCTGCTATGGACTGAATTCTCTGAAGCTTTGAGTCAAAGATTCCTCTCCTGCTTTAAAATGTGCATGTCAGATGTTCTGTTCCAGCAATGGGAAAGCTGACCAGTTTCCATGGTTTGAGACTCTTTCTGCATACAGATGAATTCTAATGCAAGAAACGGGATGGTCATTTCCATCCACTGTAGCAGACAACTGAGAACAATGACTGAGTACTGTGTATCAGTTTTACTGGGGAACAACCCCAGTGCTGGTGAAGTTGAATCACCTTACTATTTACTACCTTATAAATGGAAACTATGTGCTATATGAAAAATATACAACATAGGAAAAACTTAAATCTTAGATGAATGACAGCCATTCAGGACCCCCAAATGACGTCAAGTACCTCACATCCTGAATGCCCTCTTTGTGAGTCTCACCACTAGATTCTCTGTGCATTCCTTAACCAGTTTAGGATTTCTCCTTCAGGCAGTGCCTGACCTCAGGCTTCCTAAAATCTGACTTGCTTCAACCTACAAACTTTTAACAACCATCTTACGTATTGTACTCATATGGAGACAGATTTTTACAAGGCCAGACTGTTGTGAGACCTGGAAAAATTACTCATGCTCTAAGATTGAGTTAGCTACTTAAAAGCTCATGTCACTTTCTGATAAGCCTTCTAGTGAAAGAACTTTTCATGTAGCAAATATTTTATTTTTGAAGTATGTATAATTCCCTCTAGTAATTGCATTATCCTTTTCTTCAGCCTTTTAAAACAAATAACACTTCTACTGCTGCCTGAAACTCTGCACCCCATGAGTATCTCCTCCAAAAGCACTACGATTGCTCAGGTCAGCTGGGTCTTTGGGTGCTATTTTATTGAATTTCTTGTATCTGAGACACAATATGAGACCCTCACAATTTAAAGAAAGAGAATTTTATTTTGCCTCACAGGTTGCAGAGGTTTCCGCGCATAGCCAGTTGGCTCCAAGGAAGGGCAGTTTGGCGGAAGTGAAGAGCTCATGGCATGGCAGGCAGGGAGCTGAGAGCAACCAAGGGAAGAAGGAGAGAGATAGAGGCTTCCAGACCACACCTCCAGTGACCCACCTCCTCCAACTAGGGTTCACCGCTCAAGTTTAGTTTAACACAATGGTAGTGGAATCATTCATTGATAACTATCAGGTTCCCAGATTCAAATACTCTCTAAAGACCTCTGGAGGGGAGGGCACCCAAACATAAACCACAACAGCTCCATTCAGTGTCCGCATGACCACAGCATGGGCAGAGTCAAAAGGACAAGAGAATAGACAGGTTCACTGTAACACTTGTGTCTCCTTGAGAAGTAAACTTTTATATTTCTTTCTATTTTTGATATTTTCTGATATTAGTTAATTAGCATATGATGAACCATCCCTGTATCTTTGGAAATAAAACAAATTCATCATGTTCTCTAATGTTTTTTAATCTGTTATTTAGATAAGTATGTAAGAGTTTACTGAAAACCTTTATATCAAAATTTGGTCTGCTGTCTTCTTTTTTGTTGAGTCACTATCTGATTTTGAGATCAAGGTGATACCTGTTTCGTAGGATAAATCTGGAATATTTATGTCATTTCTATCTCATGGAACAGCTTGAGGAGCACTTGTACTACTACTTAAAAAATGTGGTAAACATCACACTGAATGTCACCTTGGGTGCTTCCTGAATCACTGATGAGAAGTGACTGCTCCATCTGGGAAATACCAAAAAAGGTAAGGAATTGGGCTCTGCTGTTCTTTCATCCCAGGCTTTGGATGCTTCTCAACAGGGCACATCATCCCTACAGTGTATGGACCTTGAGGGAAATATCTGAAGTATCTCCCACCACTTTGGTGAACAGAACTCGACTCTCTCTTTCACTCAGGCAACCTATTTGTCTGATACCTTAGTCTGCCTTCTCAGATTGCATTGGGATTCTCCTCTTTAGTTCCTTAGAGGAAAAGTTCAACAAATCACAAATCGACCACACATTTTGGTCCACATTCATTGTTGGTCCTCTCTACTTTCATTGTTTCACTAGTTAGTGGAAATGTCAATATTTCTGAACTTCCGGAAGATTACTGACAGCTTTTCCCCTCATTCCACACTCACCTATGTCTGTCTACTTTATCAGACTACCACATACATTCTGGTATATGTTAAGAACCTGGTGAAACCTATATACCCTCGTGTCCTGAAGTCCACCAGAGTGATATCTCTCAGTTTAAAGTTTCTTATATTACAGGTGAAGGTAAGGTGAAGAGGTAAGGAAGAATTAGGTTTAGTGACTCAAAGAGTTTCTAGATATTTAAAGTCCTCTTTCATAAAGGGTCCTCTTGTTTCAGGACTCTAATTTTTAATGCCCTGCAACTTGTGCATTCTGGTGGTTTCAAATCATAGAAACTGCAATTTCTGATTCCTCGTCTACTTCATTAAATTCCTGAAAAGTAGTGCTGATAACTTACTAGACCAAGACTTACTGGGGACCTTTGCATGTGGAAGATTTCTGCTCTCATGTTAACTATAGGTACCACAAGCAGGGAACCTAAAAACAACCAATCTTTATTTTTTGTAGGACTGCACTATATCTAGCAGATTCTCTGTTATATGGAAAAAACATAAGAAAAGGAGATGAACATCTAAGACAGGAAAACAACACTGTACTCAAAGCAAAAGCAGACTCATGTTGTCTTCTGGTGACAGTGAAGAAAATATTTACTGTAAATGAATCTATAGCAGGATGCTCTCATCTGGAACACATGGTGAGCACCTTGCCTATGGAGAGTCACTGAAATTAGCCAGTCCTGCAGCTGTGCCCACCTCGTTCAGCCCTGCAGATTTGCATAAGCCTGGAGGATGTCTTCAAAGGATGATCACTGCCTCTGCAGGAGTCAGAACTGGTCAGGGCACATCATGGACATGAGGGTCCCCACTCAGCTCCTGGGGCTCCTGCTGTTCTGGCTGCCAGGTAAGAGTGGGCAGCTCTGGGGATTTCCTCAGCAGTCTATTGTCAGAGTCAGCTGAATCCTTTGGGAATTTTTTTTACAATGTGATTATGTAAATATTTGTTTTTATGTTTTCATTGTCAGGTGGCAGATGTGATGTCCAGTTGACCCAACCGCTGACTGTGCCTTCATCATTAGGAGACACAGTCACCATCACTTGCCAAGCCAGCCAGGGTGTTAGCAATAACTTACACTGGTATCAGCAGAAACCAGGGCAAGCTCCTAAACTCTTAATCCGTTATGCAACCACTTTGGAGTCTGGGATCCCCTCTCGGTTCAGTGGCAGTGGATCTGGGACAGCTTTCACTCTCAGGATCAGCAGCCTGCAGCCAGAAGATGTTGCAACTTATTACTGTCAACAGGGTTATTATGCTCCTGCCACAGTGATACAAGCCATAGCATAAACCTTCCAAAGAAGCAGAAGTGTGAGACTGAGCTGCCCCAGTCTCTCTGGTGTCTGCACCTGATAAGAATGTTTCTCAGATGCAGGTCATTTGAAGATTTTACATAAGAGTTCAACAGAGTCCTTGCCCTTTACATCTTTTTCCTCCTCCACAATTCTAGGCACACAGACATGACCATGGCTCTCCTAATTTAAGAAATGACATAGATCATTACACTTTAGGAGTATAAATTAGAGCAACTGTTGAGATTCATACTGCAAATGGCAAGCAATGGTAGGTATTTGAAGCAGAAATATAAAATAAAATACATAGAAAAGAATTTAAATTGTGTTCAGTGACCAGAAGTATGGCAGTAAAAGAGACATATAGAGAAACAAAGCACAAAACAGAGAATGAGCTGGACATGGCAGTGTTTGTCTGTAATCACAGCAGTAGGGACACTGAAGCAACATGGCTGTCACAAATACAAAGCTAGGCCTGGGTTGCATAATGATGTTAAGGACAGCTCAAGCTACACTGTGAGATCTTTTCTCAAAAGCAAAGCAGAACAACAAAAAGTAATAATAATAAAAAACAATGGTTCTAACACCCAAAGATACAATGCTATTTATGTCATGACAAGAACTGCAAAACATATTTAAATATATACATTTCTAGATGAAGCTACATGTTTTTTTCCTGCCAGTCGCCATGGGATTTCAAACTCTCAGAAGTTGTATTTCAACTGTGACAATTCCAATATGCACCAACTGTATTTCACCTTCTCAACTTCTGTCTGATGAACCTCTGCATTTGTGTTATTTATTCATTTTATTTCTAGATCATTCTCAATCATAGAAGATTTCATTCACTTGTCCAAGTACTGAACTTATAAGAGCTATTGGTGAGTTCTCCCATGATGCCTTAAACTCATTCATCTTATTCTTTTTCAAGTTATCATCATTCCAGTTCAGAATGACCACCAAAGAATCATTTGTCATTTAAGAGTGGGCAGAATGTGTTTTTTCTGTATTTTTATTGGGCAAAACACTTTAAATATAAGTGGATTCTGCTGGGCATGATGCATGTGTGTGGAATTCTACCTTTAGAGATGCTGAGGCAGGAGTATTTCAGTGAGTTCAATCACAGTTGGACTACATAGTGACAGTATGTCTCCAGAAAAATTAAAAAAATAGAAGAGAAAAATTACTAAATTCTTCGAAAAATAACAAAAAAAGAAAATTAAAAGAAAAGAAAACAGTGTTAGGAAAGAAATTTTCTTTTCAATTTTTTTTTTATTTTGAAGACAAGAAAACCAAACAAAATAAAACAGAATAGAGTCAATCAAAACAAAAAAAGAGGTATTATGGCAGTCATTATTGATTTCTTTTTAAATTTGTTTGAAATCATGTACCATGTTCATTGTTCTGTTTTGAGACAGACATTTTCAAAAAGTCAGACAATAAACAATTCGATGGAAGCAACTGGGATCCTCAACACACGGTGCTAGCTTTTCCAGCATGCAGAATGCATAACTCGTGGGGTCACTGAGGCCTCCACCCACATTGCAGAAACAGCTTCAGGAATAGACACAAATGTGACACAGTTTCAATCCTGATGGGAACCCTCCATAGGTTATGTTGGGAGCTGTGGGGGTGAAGGTAAATTTACAACACAGTGGTACCTCAGTTCCTTAACTCAGTTCTTTCTGTAATTCTGGCTGCAAACAAAGTTATGTGACAACTGAAACAAATTTCCCCTTAAGGTCAACATTGAATCTCATCAGTGAATTTGATTCAGCTTTTGACAAGAACTGTGGAAAGAATTGCATCCTTGGACTAAGATATCCTGTATATACCCCCAGGAAGTTACAGATGCAAAAACATCAATTTTTGACAGAGACAAAACAAAAATATCAAAGGTTGAAACTTTTGTGCTGTCACCAAACTGCTACACAGATTCTAAATTCTCTGACACTCTGATTTCAGTATTTTGGCTGACATAGTGTCCCATGCTTGCTTCTAAATTTTTATAAAATATTCAGAAATGATATTTGATAGGAAGAAACTTGGAGGGTCTTTGATCTCATTAGTAACATAGGCAGTATCATGTCTCTGTGTGTGCTTTAAGGAGACCAGGGCACAAAGATCAGGGAAACATAATTGCTTGTGTCATACCTTGGCATTTCCAGCTTGTTGAATCAATGTGTGTGGACATCTAAACCACTTCAAAGAGTTTTAAAATGTTATTACCTTTACTTTTCATCTTATATTTTAGCCATGATATATTGTGCTCTCATGTTTTCTTTAATTTGTCCCACCTCCAAGTGTCATTGACACAGAATTGTGAGTGGAAAACAGGACAGAAGCACGTGCAGAACCACAAGGAGCTCAGGGCATCACTCCTCACACTACCACTAGTAGGGATTCTGCCCTGTGCATCTGTCAAAAACACAGTTGCTGCATCAAATCTGATTAACATTGGGACTTTGGTCTCTCAGCCTTTTCTGAATCACTGAGATGAGGCCGCATTGCAGCCGTGCCCAGTCCTGCTCAACCTCTGCTCATTTGCATGTCCAAGCTCACAGACCTGGGCCTTGAGTTTTTATTTTTCTGTTCACATCCAGTGTAACAGTCAGTCCCAGTCAGGACACAGCATGGACATGAGGGACCCCACTCAGCTCCTGGAGCTCCTGCTGCTCTGGCTCCCAGGTAAGGATGGGCAGCACTGGGGATTTCCTCAGCCCCGTGTGGTCAGTGGAGCCTGGCTCTTCAGACAGGTTTTCTTAAAGCCTGATTGATAACATGGACTTTTGTGTTTATGTTTCCCATGTCAGGTGTACGATGTGACATCCAGATGACCCAGTCTCCATCTTTCCTGGCTGACTTTCTAGGAGACAGAGTCACCACCACTTGCAGAGCTAGTCAGAACATAAACAGCAGTTTACGCTGGTATCAGCAGAACCCAGGGAAAGCTCCAAGGATTCTGATCTATGCTACAAGTAATTTGCATCTGGGGTCCCACCTAGGTTCAGCAGCAGTGGCTATGGAACAAATCTCCCTCTCACCATCAGCAGCCTACAGCCTGAAGATTTTGCGACTTATTACTGCCTAGAGTATCAGAGTCAGCCTCCCGCAGTGATACAAACGATAACATGAACGTCCAAGGAAGCAGAAATGTGAGGCTTAGCTGCCTCAGCTGCTCCTCGTGATGTCTCCACCTGCTGAAAAGGTTTTTGAACTGTAGCCAGGCTTTGAAGGTCACTAGAGGATTTGGTAGAAGTGGCCAGGGATTCTCTTCTGAACTGTCATAGGCTTTCTTTATCAGCCCTACCAGCACTGGATGTCAAACACTTTCTTAATATGAAGAAAACTATATGATACTTGGGGACTTGCTGTTGTGGCATCACTGAGACTCAGTGAGCCAAAGAAAAGCTATTCAAGACACTCTAGCAAGAATTGGTTTAATACAATGAATTACAACCTAACTTAGCTTTTACTGACCTGAAGTAGTCAGAGAAGCTGATACTAGAAATTGAGTGTTCTGTGGTGTTCCCCTAGATTGCAGTAACACCACAGAATAAGCCACCATGGAATGAGGCTGCAGAGAAAAATCAAGAGTAGTTTTATGACTCTATCACTGACCTGAAGCACCTATTCTTGTGAGTTTCCAATCCTCACTTCTAACCATGTATCTGTATACTGATTTCTACAAGCACTACATGTGCTCAGTCTTAGAAAACTCACACATTTGCCTCTACCTAGTCAGCTCTACAGCAAAGTAGACAAAGAAAGATTGATATGAGAAATTTTCTTTCAGTAGTGATGATCATATTGGGAGTTGATAACTGACAGAGAAGGTAGGTCCTTCGTTGCGCATAGTTAGGGCATTCTACACAATTTAGTCAATAAACTAAGAGCAAAAAAGAACCAAAGTGTGTATGCTCAAGATCTCATCATGTTGCAGCTACAATTTAGAGAAGAAGGAGATCATTATTAATCCATCAAGGCTAGTGTCAAATTGTTTATTTAAAGGATTTGCAGGAGATTGTGAAATATATTGTGTGCTTTTATTTTTCTCACAGTCACCACATGCATGTTTGAGAAAGAAAGGTTATAAAGCATTCACAATATGATTTGCCTACTCTTGTACACAAAGTTAGTGATACCAAGAAATAGATGGAAAAACTCAAACTGGATTCCATGCTGATGAGGACAATGAGAATAAGTTCTGGTTGCTGAGAAGAGGGGAACCCAAGGATGTACTGATTGATGCGGTGTCCTCAGGGAAATGATGTCTTTCTCTCAAGCTTCAGAGTCTCGTTCCTTTTAATCTATGTACCTGTAGTCATGTTCCATATCTAATTCACTACCTTTAATAATTTCTCCTAAGTTTCGGTTGTTTAGGGAACTCAGTGAACATCACGGAGCAGTAAAGAAAAGGCATGTCTGGAATATAAATTTGGAGGAACTCTTCCTTTAACCCAATCCAACCACACACTGAAGGAAATATTTGGCAGTGTTGGTGTTATAATGAGAAAAATGGGACCACAGATGTTTATTTATCTCTAGACATATTGTGCCAAAGTCCATCTGGCTGAATCTAAGTGATAGGTGTAATTGGAGGAGGACACAAACTTTAAACTGTGTCATCAGAGAAGGCAAATTCCAACCTCAGCCTGAGTAAGGGGTTTCTTGCCATGAGCGCCTGCAGCAGGAGGAGGCAAGAGGAACCCATCTCTCCTGGACACACACTCTGTGTGATCCTCGCAGCTCTCCCTTCAGAGTGCGCATCGATGTCTGTGGCTGAACTCTGGGGCAGGTCTGCTCCAGTAGGATCCAAGCTAAGCAGTGGAAACCCAACTCTGCTCTGCTACCTCCGGGTATGCTGACTTCCAACTGTGGGGAATATGGGTGGCCTTGCACAACTGGGAACACTCTCTCACTATCGTGGGATTTTGTGACATAACATGATCCTGCTGCTCCACAACATACTTGAAGGTCTATGTAGTTCCAGCATTCTGGCAATGCTGAGATGACAATCATTCTAATCTGGATTACAAGGGTGGTATTTCTGTTTTATCTCTCTTCTCAGACACAAACAGAGAAGTTGTGATGATCCAAACTCCTCCTTCCCTGTGTGTACCTGCAGAAGATGCAGTCACCCTCCCCTGCAGGTGCAGTCTGAGTGCTAGAGGCAATGTAGCCTGCTACCAGCAGAAACCTGGGCTGGCTCCCAGTCTCCTCAGCTAAGTGGGTCTAACTTGAACGTTGGGGACCTACCCCAGTTCGTTGGCACTAAGTCAGTGACAGACTTTTATTTCTTTCTCAGTAGTGATTCGGAGCTTGATGATTTTGCCATTTATTGACATTCTCAGTATAGTAGCAGGTGCCCTACAGTGATTCACCATAGAACTAAAACCTTGAGAATTGTGTTGTGTTTTGCTAAAACCAGCTGCTTCCTGTATAGACAGCTGCTCTGGTGTCTGCTCAGCTGAGCTCCTCCTCTATTTAATCTAGGGGAAAAGGTGTGGTTATGAATGAGATAGTTCTGAAAAGATTTCCCCTGCTACTCTTGTACTTCTCCCCTGCCCTCGTTCCTCAGGCAAGTTCAGGAACAAGTACCTTGCAAATGATATTGGAATGACTTTGACATATTCCCAGTCTGTTGTGAGTAAATCTTTAAAGGTATACTAGACTGTGTAGTGCAATAAAGTGGATGTAGTAAAAATAATAACTGAAAGGAAAGAACGGATATTATCACAATTGACCAAAAAACGGCTATGTAGACAAAAAATAAAAATCAATCTACATGGAAGCAGGAGCATTAATAGTAGTAATAGCAGCCAAGCGTGGAGGCACAAGCCTTTAATCCTAGCACTCAGGAGGCTGAGATAGGTGGAGCGTTGTGAGTTCGAGGCTGACTGGGGCTACAACATGAGCAAGGCTGGCCTGAACTACAAAGTGTGACCCTGCCTCAAAAACTATGGCCAGGAGTTTCACTCAGTGGCTTGTGAGTTCGATTCCAGGTACTGACAAAAAAAAAAAAAAAAAAAGTCAATCAGAGACGCCCAAAGAGTACACAAAAATAAAATTTATATCAATATACAAACAACAGAGGAAAAAAGATGCACTTATAGTACCATCATTTACGGTACAATCAGAAAATTCAGACAAAATTATGTGTAAGTCTCCTAGCCTAAATAATATTCTTAAACATCATCATCATCATCATCATCATCATTTTCATCATCATCATTATCTTCAATCAGAGCAACTAAAGGAAAATAAATTGAAAGTCATATTTATCACAGTTTCTGAGAAGTGTCAATCCTAATCCCAGCTCCCAGTGAAAATTCATCAGCTGATTCTCCGCTGAGCAACTGGTGTCAAGGCTGTGGGGTGCCCACAGCAGCCTAGAAAGCTGCAGTGTGAGCACTAGCAGAACCATTTACAGGCTGTAGTGCTGGGCCAGGGCAGCCACACTGTCCAGGGGAAGAGCAGAGGGTGAGCAGGGACAGCCCCCATGCCAAGGCCCATCGTGTACACATGTGATTAACAGCTTCTCCTTCCCTTGCCAAGCAGAGGCGAGGCTGACTGAGAGGAGATGTGGAAGGGGACTCTGCTGACACTGTTCTTGTTCTTGAGATTCAGGGACCAGTGTGAACAGTGCTGAGAGGAGCCAGCCCTGCCTCTGTGGTCCTGGTCTCTCACACTCCTCCCCTAGCTCTTTTCTTGGGGAAGCCCCAATGAGAGCTGATCACTTTCCTTCCCTGAATCCCTGGCGGGCACCCCATGGACAGAGCCTGTGGTCCTGTGTAGTCCTCAGCCTCACGGCTCAGGATAGGAACTGCTCCTCCTCAGCCCAGAGCCAGAGCCTATCAGCCCTCAGCACTGCAGTCTTAGATTCAGCACTGGTGTGAGATCCCCTTTGTAGACCTGTCCTTTATATTCCAGTGCTGGAAAGTCTGTGTTGGCCTCAGGTTCACAGACCCAAATTCTGTAGTTGCTGAAGTCAGCATTGTCACTTGAGTAACTGCCTGAAATATGATTCCATATCTTTCTCAGAATCTGTATTTTCAAACCCAGTAGAAAAAGTCCATGTGTTGGTAAAACAAAAGGAGAAAAATATAGTAATAACTGGTCTTTTCTGCTGTCACCAAACTTCAGCAGCAATTCTAAATTCTCTGATGTTTGTTTCTGTTTATTGTTTTAAGAAGCTGCTACAGATTTTCTTACTGAATTTTAAGTGATGGTAAATTATTCTGAAAGATACTTAAGAGGTAGAGATAGTTGGACCCTTTGAGCTCATTAGAGGAGCACAGGCAATATTGTTGTTTCTGTGTATAAGTTTGGGGAGATTGAAGCATGAAGAAAAGGAAGTAATTGCTTACTGTGTCCTACCTTAACATTTAGCCATGTTGTATCAGTGTCCAGAGAAACTCAAACAACCTCAAAGACTCTTTAAATTCGATTCTATCTGTTAGTCTTTTCGTATTTTCTTGATGAAACACTCCCATGTTTTCTTTAAATCCTCCCATCTTTAAGGGTTATTACCATAGAATTGGGAAATAAAAAAAGAAAAAACAGAGGTCTGTGTGAAGAACCATGAAAAAAGCAGTATAATACTAACCACACTACTAACTGCAGACTGCTTCTGTCCCATGACCCAGAAGAGAAATACAGTTTCTGCAAACATCTGGTACAAGATGGTCATGTCTGGGGCCTGGGTCCTTTGAACCTTCCTGACTTCCTGAAATTAAACAGCCCTGCAGCTGTGGCCAGTCTTGCACAGGCCCTCCTGATTTGCATGTTGGGAGCACAGCCCAGTGCCCATCCTCATTAGCTCAGTACACCCTGTGCTAGAGTCAGTCCCATTCAGGGCACAGCATGGTCATGAGTGTCCCCGCTCAACTCTTGGGGTTCCTACTGCTTTGGCTCCCAAGTAAAGAGGGGTCACACTGTGAAGGTCACTCCCTAGTGAGGTTAGTATTGCATGCTTCTTTATAAAGGTTTTTTACAGCATGATTGTTTGTGTGGATTTTTCTTTTTACCTTTCCTATGTCTGGTGTCAGATGTGACATCCACTCTTCACACTCTCCATTCTCCCTGTCTCCTGTTAGACTACCAGAATTAATGATGATGATGTTGAGTCCAGAGTTGACATCCCAGGAGGGTCACTGTTGTCTGAATCTCAAATGTTCAGTTAGGACCTGTCCCCCAAATATGCTCAACGACATTTGAAAATATAATCTGAGAACACCAGAGTATATCAAGCAAAATTCTTAAACCATAAACAAAACTGGAAAAGACAAGGAATTATGAGAAATGTATAGACATTTTTTACATCAATCATATAATATTTTCATATCAATATTTTGTTCAGAAAATTTTCTTAACAAAAAAAGCAATACAATTCAAAAAATAAACAAACACCCAAAAATAAAAGAAAAGAAAATATAAGCTTCTTAATTTAAGCATTTATTTCCAAAATATGTAAGAGTTCTGTAGTTGAAAATGTGTTCTCTTGCCATCAGCATCCTGGTGTCACTGACAGCAGGCTAAGGATGCAGAGACACAGCTTCCCCGCCCCCAGCTGCTGAAGCAGGAGGGGAATCTAACAAGGTCACAGGAGACCCACAGCAGGGGAAGGAGCTGTGTTTCAGTTCAATTTTAATTCAGTTAAGAAAATTTCTCCCAATGGAACTATTAACAAAGTATCTATTTAAATCCTCATGCTGTAAACACACTGCACTTTCCTTTATTTTAACACGAAATTGTATTTGAAAATATTTTTGTATAATAAAATTTGAACAGAATACTGTTTTCTAGTTAAAGGATCAAATACCATGATAACTGAGTGTACCAAAGATTTTTAGAAACTTCCATAGTTATCAAATTAAAAAAAAATGAAGCAAAATGCTAGTACCTGTGTGTGAGACAATTGGAGTTGAATTTGGCAGAATTTGGTTTGGGGATTTTGTTCACATTTCCACTTGCCACAGAATGTCCCACTCTGAGTCCCATAGCCCTTCAGCCTTTGGTGCAGGTCAAACTCTGCCCATAAATAGGAAAACAGCTCAGTGCCCACGGGCAGAGCAGCCAGGTCCTCTCTGCTCAGAACAGCAGGAAAGAGAACCCTCACATGGCGGCCAGGAACAGGGCACAGAGAGCTCAAGGTTAGGAGCCAGCAAGTTCTTCCAGGACTGTTTACAAATCACTGTGACATAGATGAGTATTAAAAGATTTACATATATACACATATAGCTATAGATATTTTATAAAACTGATGGTTTAAAAACAAACACTTAGGATTGCATACATAAAGAGATATAGAGCACTACAGAAATTACAAAGCCTACACAATATTTCAATAAAAAGAGGAAGATTAACTTCATTTGTGTAAAAATGTCCAATGTATAGCGCATGCATAATGATATTTAACATAATAATAATTCTGAAACACTAATTTTGTCTGATGTTTTTTCTCTCAGAATATTTGCGTCTGGCAAATAAGGGGTTGTGAATCCCTCACTATGTAATTTACCCATGCAGACAACTTAAACTTACTGTTTCCAATTTTTCAAATCTATATTTTTCTGGTGGGCAATTCTTTTTTTTTTTTTTTTTTTTTTTCAGCACCAGGGATTGAACTCACAACCTCGCACCTGCCAGGGCAGGCGCTTAAGCCACTGAGCCAAACTCCCAGCCCTGGTTTTTTGAGGCAGGGTCGCACTGTGTAGCTCAGGTCAGCCTTGCACTCGCGTTGTAGCGCAAGCTGGCCTCAAACTCACAACGCTCCTCCTACCTCAGCCTCCGGAGTGCTGGGATTAAAGGTGAGCGACACCACGCCCGGCTTCTGGTAGGCAATTCTTATTCCAAATGCATATAGAAACTTTTCTACATATTTTAATAAATTAAGAAAATATATGGCCATATAAGTTTCATAGTGATACAGGATAATTTTGTACCATAATATTATACTGTGTCTTGAGATCCTAAATCTCGGTATTCAAAGGAGCATATTGTTGCTGTACAGTATTAGAAAGGAGGTAGACAGTAATTAGAACCAAGTAGACTCACTGAAATGTTTCCATTTACTGCCATTTCCACTAGTGAAACCCAATAGAATAAGGCACAGGCTTCAGAAAACTTAGATGACACACAAGTGAAATTCCAGGGTCCTTGGAGGGAGAATGAGGCACAGGGTAGGTGACAGGAACAGTGAGACAGGCACATGTGAGCACCACACACAAGCTCTTGGTCAGATCGAGATTTGACAGCCACGAGGTCTAGTCCATTCATTATTTCTAACTTATTCCGCCAGCAAATCATTGCAGATGAGAAAAGTTTTTATAGCTGATTGGAATTGTGTTCATCAATATGCATTAAGTGGATTAAAAAACAAAAAGATATGAGAAGCAGAATCAGAACTCACCCAGCCCTATTTCCATGAACACCCCTTCCTTTTATGTGATTATGGGACCCTTTCCCAATCAGACAGAAAGCCTAGTGAAGTTGTTTTTGCAGAATGGTACTGTCTGATATCCAGAAAAGGAAAATGATCTCTTCCAATCATGTATGTTTCTCCTCTCATTCATTTTCAAAAACCATCTACAGGAAAGCATCTGATGGCCAGAATTACAATTCAATCTAAGACCCACATGTCACACACATAAGGATTTCAAAGTCTGCCCAAAAGAAAGTCATCCTGGAAGGAAAGACAATGGAAGGAATATGAAGAAAACTAATTGATAATAAATATGAGTCTTCTGCCTGTTTCTAAACTGTAAATAATTACCATTTTATGGTATCCAATTTCCTTTACAATTTATTTTTAAATGCTCCTCATTTATCTCACATAATCATGTGAATCATAAAAGAAAGTCATATACTTCTAAGATAATGGTTAACTGAATAAATTTGGAATTCCGAGGTTTTGAGAAAAGGGTGGAAATATTTCCATTATTTGAAGTGATAGAAAATTGCTGTTGTTATTAATGCCTAGAAGTTCAAATGTCAGGAGACGTGTACTTCTGATAGCTAGAACAGGAAGCACTAGGCAGGAAGAGTCCCCGTACCCAAGAAAAGAGAAAAGTCCTTAAAACAAGGAAATGGAGATACAATCAACAGAAAGTGACCTCCAAACCAAGAGTTTACATTTCTGGTAGCCACTGGCAGTCTGGCACCTCAGGAACTAGTGCTGCTCTCTTCTGGACAACTTTCCATGGGATCCAAAGTTAAAGATAAACATGGGGCTGTGGAGGCACAACCCCATGTTCTGGTCCTGCTGCACTGTCTCATGGTACAAAGATTGGGGATGAGGTTTGATATGCTTAGGTTCACTAGCAAGAAGATTAGCAAGCACCTTTCATAGTAACTTTCACAATACCTCCCTTTAGAATTCAGCAAGTTAGTGAATATTGTGGGTTGCATGGGGTAGGTTGTTGTTCTTCCTGTGTGCAGGGTATAAACTGACACAAATAGGGTTGTGTGAAATGTTCTCTTTTCAGCATAAGAAAGAAGGAAAATGGAGAGTTTTTAAAAATTAACATACTTATGAAATTTCTTTGGACTCAGGAAACATTGCCTATACTATTTCCTAACTAAGCACACTTACATAAATAACTGTCTGAGGATTCCATTACTCATAATACATGCTATCAATTTATTTGGGACATTTATAAGAATCGTCCTAGAAAACATGTTTAAATGTATCCACCTGCAAAACTAGACAACTTCCCACACTCCATTCCTGTTGGCAGCTGCCTCTGTGATATAACCTGCTGCCCAGTAAAAAGCCATGTGACTCACAAGGAGGATGCAGTTAACTTTATTTTTAGGTACAGGTGTTGATTGCAGTGCCTCTCAAGTTGCAACACAACTTCTGATTTATCCTCCTAATGCGTTTAATCAAATCAGTGGTGATAGAGAAAAAAGAATCTTATTGACAGGGAACTATGTTACTCAATTTTAGCTCCTATAAAAAAAGCTCCTAGTCTGGGTGTTTTGTACAACATGCACTAATTTCTCAAAGTTGCAGAGGTTGAGATGCCCAAGATCGAGGTGCTCACAGACTGGATGCCTCATGAGAGACATCCTTCCTTGCAGATGGTCATCTTCCCTCTACTGCCTCACAGGGAAGATAAAGAAGACCCTGTCTTTCTTTCCTTAGAAAGCCTCTAATCCCTTCATGGGTGCAGCAGCCTAATGATGTCACCTAATTATCTACACAAAACCCTACCTAAAAGTACCACCAAATGCGGAATAGAATTTTAATATATGACTTTGAGAGGGACACAGACTTTCAGACTAAAACAGTTAGTCTGTGGGATTTACTAATTAGCTTATGAATCACAATCAATTCCCCTTCACTCTTTCCAAGAAATTTCTTTCCTCTGGACTTTTGTCTAAAGGGTCAGAGTGTGGTGTTATCCAGCAGAATCTTCAGTGTTCAACAGTGACATAAATGAGTCAGGGACAGTATCTGTGTCCTGACTGGCCTGTACATCGATTCTTTCTAAATCACAAGTTTATTTCTTATACCAAAATCTGCCCCTCACACTGCCCAGGTTACAGACTTTGATTCTCTCACTGAGCAGGAAAATTTACTCTGATAGGATCTGATCCTATGCTGGGAAAGACTGTGAGGAAAGAAATTCTCAAAACTCCACATAGAATAACATAATATAAAATTAGGCCTTGTTTGCTCTATACTATTATAGTGGGACTCTATTCCCCTAAGAATCCCTATGGTCATTCTGCAATATGTGAGATAAATAAAAGGGCATGAATCTTATTATAAAACTGACCAAAAAGGACTTTATATTCACAGTGTGAGGCATAAAATCATTTCTGCTTTTCCTTAACTGACAAGGGACTGTCATTTGTGTACAGAAGTGACATTTTTTTCTCCTCATGAAGCCCTGTGTCGGAGAAAATTTTCTGATTTTAGTTCTCAGGTAAAAGCAGTTTCTAATACTTGCATCTGACATTTCTAACATAGAACCTGTTGATACAGATAGCAGACTATTCATCTGGCTGTAGACCACATTTTATTGAGACCTATCTGTATTTGTGGGGTTGAAAGTTACTTTTGTTTCTTCGACAGAATAGCTGGAAAAACAAATAGGACAGTAACTCATCGCTTAAATAAATCTTAACCTCTCAGATTTACATTTCTTAAAACTCTGTGCTTCTAGAGTAGCTGGTTCAGTGACAAGTGTCCTTGAGCTAAACTTGATCTTAATAATAATTCTTCCAATTACTAAAGACAAATTTCACTGATTTTTTTACTTGTGCCCCTTTAAGAGACATTTTCGGTCACGGGAGTCCACCCTCTTGCTGTTGTCTCCTTCCACTTCACCACAAAGTTGTCTCACACCACTGTACCCACCAGGCGTTTTGCATAGAGGCCCCCAGGGAAGCCCTTCCCTGTGAGTCTGAGATAAAAGCTCAGCTCTAACCTTGTGTTGTCTGATCAGGGCTCCTCAGTTCAGCTTCTCAAAATGAGGCTCCCTGCTCAGCTTGTGGGGCTGCTAATGCTCTTCCTTCCTGGTAAGAACAGGGGAGATGAGAAAGTGGAGGGAGTGGGAAGGTTCCAGTGTTTTTCATTTTAATTGTGATCATGTGTTAGAGACATAATATGTGCTGCAATAATAAGAATTTGACATTTTGCCTTGAGAGAATTAGTAGAATTTTGCCTTAATGAGGATTAGAATTAGTCCTAATAATCATCAGAATTCTAAAAATATTGCATAAGAAAGAGGCCTCTTATGCCTTGAAAACACAGTGGCAAGTTTTTTGGTTTTTGGTGTTTGTTTGTTTGTGTGTTTGTTTTTGAAAAACTTGTATGATATGAATAAGAAAGTTAATTTGAAATAAATAACACAAGGAGATTGTGCAAATTGCTAATGATGTTTGCATGTAACCTTAACCTGTGTTATTGTTTCAGGATCCAGTGGGGATGTTGTGATGACCCAGACTCCAAGCCTCCTCTCCATCAGCCCTGGAGAGCCAGCCTCCATCTCCTGCAGGGCCAGTCAGAGTGTTGATGGTAGCTTTGGTAACTATTTGCATTGGTACCTACAGAAGCCAGGCCAATCCCCACGGCTTCTCATCTACTTGGTTCACAACCAGGTCTCTGGAGTCCCAGACAGGTTCAGTGGCAGTGGGTCAGGGACAGAGTTCACACTGAAAATCAGCAGGGTGGAAGCTGAGGATGCTGGAGTTTATTTCTGTCAACAAGGTCTGCATATTCCTCCCACAGTGATACAGCCCTGAACAAAAACCTCACTGTGTGAGACTGACCAGCTCTCACATGTGCCACTTTTCTGCAGAGCAAGTGCATCTACACAACCAAGGTGACATCTCTGGTTGGTCTTACACTTCTCTGACAATATCTGCATAGAATTTTAGGTGACTAAAACAGAAGCAGATATATATATATATATATATGTATATATATTTATATATATACATATATATGTATTTATATATAATCTTAAGTGTTAATGAATCATTGATGTTGGAAGGTATTTCAGATGCACTAGGAAAAGTGCAACTAAAATGAGGAAGAGTGGGATTCAAGTACTGCGTGGTCACCTTCAACCTGAGTGTGATTGACAGTTCACAGGTCCTCCAGTTTCTATTGCAGGGTGAGACAGGAAATAAACCCAAATCCCAGGGAAGGTGCATAGTTATATTTTCAAATATAAAGAACAAAACAGAATCAAACACCTAAATGATTCTTTTACCCCAAAGGTCTATGCACACAATTAAATAAGTGAAAAGTATGTGATCACAAGATGCTGAAAGAACATGTAGGAGAATCAGAGGAGAGTGAACTTTGTCCTTTCAACCAGAGATTTTACCAGAGGACATTTTATTATGTTTGATAATACTTTAGAGCAAAATTTAATGTTTGATCTAAAGTACTTATCAGCTGAAATACAGAAAGAAGTTCTCATTTGTTTTATTTTTGAGACTCACAATTACTCATTGGTGTTGGAGACTTAGCTTTTTCTAACACTAAATTCACAGACTGGTACAGATTGAAAAGTAGACATTTGTGCTCTTTCCTCCAAAGTATTTACTTTGTCCACTGTAGCTGTCTCTCTCAAAATATGTTCCACTTTTTGAGTGTGCTGATCCTAAACCTCTTCCAAGTATGATGTGCACAGCAGCCAGTTGTTCCTTCAGAGAAGTTATCCCTTTTGCTGTCATTTATCAAAGAAGGAATCACTAACCTTGGTCACGTGGGGACAACCTCACATTCCTGATGGAAAGTAATTGAGAAACACGAGGTAAAATAAGGAGCTCATGATCCTGGTATCTATCATATTGAGGGTAAAGCTTCTTTCAAGAAGGGACTAATACATACCAGGACAGGGTACAGAGGAAGTATGAACTGGAATTTAGTCTTATTAAAAATTCATTTAATAAATAATTTTTCAAGTCTCCCAGTCTAGAATTTTGTTTCCTTACTGTTATTTTTAGAGGAAAACATAAATTTACGTTTCTGTTAATTGGAGATTAGTATTTGTGAGATGATCGTTCAGTTTTTATCACGTATTTTAGTAATGAGATTCAAAATATGCCAATTTTGTTTTTCAGCCTACCATAACATGCCCTGAGAAACATAAAAGAAACAAACTTCAGAAACTGATGCCCGTTAGGGTTGAGTGGCAGTGGATTTGGGACAGATTTGAATCTCCCGAATCATCACTATGGAGCCAGAAACCTTGCAGCTTTCCACTGCCAACAGAATAGCAGTCACCCTCCCACAGTGAGGAGCGCACAACACAAACCGCACAGGAATGCACATGTATGAGTGTGGGGGGCCTCAGCTGTTTGTTCTGTTGCCTGAAAATGCTAAGAACCTTTGTCAGATGGGGTAAAACAATGGTGTTCACTGCAAGGTTTGGGAGAAGAGGGCAGGAGGTTCCTCTGTGCCTCAGCTCTCTTTCCTCCTATTCAGTCTCAGCAGTACAGACACAAAAATGACTCCTGATTTAACAGAAGACACAGGTTATTGTATCTGACCAGAGTTGGTTACAGTAAGAGCTGTGACTTGGTAGCAAAAGAGGAGCGTCTCAAGGTATTTGAAAAACAAAAAACTTTTCAACTATGGGTAACAGATGGCTAAACTGCAGTTTAGAAGTGTCTGGGAATATGGTACTCAAGACGGTGGCTAAGAAAACAAAATGCAATACTTGAGCGGTGTGTCTGACTTCAGTGACTTAACACGATGTTCTCATGTCAGAGACGTAAGCTTGTTTCACGCAGTTTTTCTTATATGACACACACACAGTAAGTATACAAATGCAGAGAGAGCAAAATAAAAAAGAGATAAACAGAAAGTAGGGAGTTCAAATACTTCCTCAGATTATATACTCTGTTGTTTTAAAAGTTCTTCAGTATGTATGGTAATTTGCTTCTTTATACTGCTATACAGTCCATTGAAAAGAAAGTTTTGTATTATTATCCTTTCTTTTTTTAAAAAAAAACTTATAGGTGTATAATCTTGTACTCTGAGTAGTTACTTTGAAGATAATGACATGTAGTGCAATACTATTAGTATTTTCAGATTAGTTTTTTATGAAATTTCGTTTTATTTTCTCTTAAGAGAAAAAACAGAAAGGGCAACAACAAAAGTCAGATGATATAAATGAGAGATTTTCTGGTTCTACATTAGAAGCAAGAGAATATCTGCCAATGAATTTCCAAGTAATAGTTGTAATGCAAAATAAAAGAGGCCACACAGCACTTTTTGAAACACCAACGTGACACAATGACTAGGCAAATATACACTGGAAATAAGAGTTTCTCTGGTGCTTCCTCGGATGCCAGGGACCTTTGCTAATGAAAGTACGGGTTGTCCAATTCTGTGAACCACAGACCTTTCTGGAAGCCTGAGCCTAAGGACACTGGAGCTCCTTTCTACCTGCAGCACCTCACCCTGTGATTACCTGGTTCTCACCTCTGTGCAATGATCATATTCACTTAGGGTTGGAGTGTGCTGACTCTGCCTCCTCCCCATCTAAGTCTAAACAAAGCGTCTCACTGTGCATCACATAGGACATGGGGGAAGGAAGCGTGGTCTAGGAAATGTGCTTTCCTAACTGGAGGTGATGATGGTGATTCAGCAACCGCCCTTCCTATATGCTCACTGTTCCTGCAGCTCTCAGATTTCTTTCAAGTTGGGTGTGAAGTCTACAGAAAGTGAAAAACTGCATGAAATACATAAGGACCATCTGACAAGAGAAAATAGTGTTTTGACTAAACAAAAAGCAAAGGCAACCGAACAAGGACACAGCACTGTTTCTGTGTCTGGTACTCAGCAACAGCAACAGCAATAGCAGCAGTTAGAGTGTGTTACAAGGGCAAAATTGAAGAATCAAATTTGATATGCTAAACAAGAATGCCCATTTTGACAGGTGATCTATATAAAGTTTAACAGACTATATCTAGGAAGATTTGCTTCATGTAAAGAGTTTTTCACTTTGAATGACTCCATTTAAGAAAACCTGAATTTAAACCCACATGTCAAAAAAGAAATTCATTTCATCGGTATCAGTTGCTATAAGAAAATACCCAAATGTGAAGTCATTATAAGCCAAAGAAGTTTGCAAAAACCACAGTGTTACAGGTTGAAAGTCCAAAATTGAGCTCCCCATCTATTTGACCTTAATTAAGGGTCCCTTGTCTGTGCCTCGAAAGGTGCACACTACAGCTGCAAGCTGAAATTGCCAAGCACATGGTGAGGCCTCACTTTATAACAACCTGCTTTCATGAGTACTAACTCATTCCATGAGGTGGCATTAAGTTCCTGCAGGGGTAGCATCCAAGGCCCTAATCACTTTACATTACTCCAGCCCCGGCTCTTACAGGTCCCAACACCTTATAACTTGGCCACTCTGGGTACCAAGACCACAATACAGGTATTTGTGTGGAAAAGCAATCAAAGCCTGACAACTCTCACATTTTCTTTTTAATTAAGAGAACATGAAATCTGAAATGTTTAAGATGTACTAACATTCAGCAAGGAATAATATATGCAATGATTTGTCAATTGCATGATCAAATATTCATCTGCACATCCTAGGAAGCAGAGTAGGCCATTGCTATGAAGGCATGGATTCCTCCAAAACCACAGAAGGTCAACAGTTTTGTTCTGAATTTCTGGCTGGACGTGTTATGTGAGTATTAGAGCCTCGGAACCACTGCTTCTCTGAACTGATAGTTTCTTCACCGGCATCTTATCTGTACTGTGCTAAGGCTTGAAAACCTCAAAATTTTCAAAGAATATAAATTTTACTGTCTTTGTACATACTAAGCACAAAAATGTCCCCATGTTTTTCTTCATTCTCATGCTTGCAAAAGTCATTAATACAAGATTGTGGATAAAAAATAAGGAAAACAATATCCTGGTCATCAAAAGAGCAGCAGATGACTCTAGTAACTGGAAGGCTGACTGACTGTGTCCTGTGTCCACCAGAGAAATCGGTGTTCTTTGCAGGAAAATTTGTGTTGCTCTGTTAGCAATTTGCACACCTGTTTATGCTGAGTCTGTGCAGAGTTCCTGTGATGAGCCGGCCCTGCAGCTGTGCCCTGGCCTGCCCAGCCCCTGCTGACGTGCACGTGTCCAGAGTGCAGCGGACTGAATTGAGAACTTCTACACTGGCCACATCCTGCACAAGTGTCAGTCCCAGTCAAGACATAGTGAGGACCCGAGGGCTGCTGCTCAGCTCTCAGGGCTCTTTCTGCTCTGGATCCCAGGTGGGAGGGACAGCAGTGAACAACTACTCAGCCTGGCATGTTATATGATGTGTGGCTTTCAGGAAACTTTTATAGCATGATTAAAAGTATGGATATTGTTTTTGTATTGCCAGAGTCAGATGCAAGTTGTGACATCCAAATGACCCAGTCTCCATCATTCCTGTCTGCATTTCTGGGAGATCAAGTCAATATCCTTTGCCAGACCAGTGACAGCAGAGAAATGAATTTGATATTTTCTTCTCTGAGAATTAGAAACACTTAAAAACTCTCTGTACTCCAATGAAGATTTTCAGTAAAAAAAAGGGGGGTTACTTGCGTCTTATACATACAGTAACAAATTGTTTTGAAATTTTATGCTTCTACGATATCAATAGGAAAGATGAAATTGATATAAACTACAAAATGCAAACTATAAAATGGCTCATGTTGTTAGTGCATGACCTGACATTTCTCCTTTATTATTTCAGGATCCAGTGGGGACACTGCATTGACCCAGTCTCTACCCTCCCTTCCCGTCTTGCCTGGAGAACCAGCCTCCATCTCATGCAGATCTAGTCAGAGCCTCCTTCACAGCAGTGGAATCACATCCTAAAATTGTTGCATGTAGAAGCCAGGCCAATCTGTACAACTTCTTACCTATTTGGGTCTCTAGCGGGGCTCTAGGGTCTCAGGCAGGTTCTCTTGGCAGTGGATCAGGGATAGATTTCACAGTCAGAACCAGTGAAGTAGATGCTGAGGATTTGGAAGTTTATCACTGCATGCAAACTCTACAATTTCTTACACAGTGATACATCTCAGAGCATAAACCTCAACGTCTGGGCTGGCCCAGCTGACCTCATGCGTTGCTGGTCTGGGGAGCAGCACAGCAGTCCTGAGTGCATATGAAAAGCAGATGCTGGAGAACTCAGGGGAACAGGCTCTTGCTGTCCCTTCCCTGAATGTCTCCTCAGTGACTGTCCTGTCTCCTGCGCAGTGCTGCACTTCAGAAGAAGGAGGAAGAGTGAAGCAGTCAGGGAGTCCAGGGAGCAGCCTGTGGTGATGACGGAAATGTGAGTGACAGTTATTGGTCTCCTTCCAGTCTGCCCACAGAGGTCAGGAAATTCACTGGGCATAACAGCTGGACAAATGATGCAGCTAGGTGGCTATGGAAGATGACTTCAGATTGGGAATTACCAATTTAATTGTTTTTTATGCAATAATACTTGTAATATGGGAAAACTGTTATTTTCCTACTTAGCTTCCTGCTTTCCTTCTCCCACATACACTAAAATGCCCTTCCATTTTCATGTTTCAGAAAGCTCTCTGCATAAACTATCCTAAGAGATGCATGGCTGAAAATAAGAAATAAACAACGTTAGAGTTCTGAGTATGCTTGTAGATTCATACTGGTTATAAACTTTTATTGCTAGAAGACTTGGACTTACTTCAATAACTTTTATGATGAGTCTAAAGGGAATTCTAACAACTTGAAAAATGGTCTTTGAGGCAACCAGCATAAACTGGTATTGGTCACCTTAACGGTGGACCTGTTCTGAATACCCTCAACCTAGGAACTCCAGTTAAAAGCACCTGACTCTGCTCTATAGACTGTCATAAGAAAGCAATAAAGCTTTAATAACAAGTCCATTCTTCCCCCCGCCCAGAGTCCAGAATACCTGCTCTGAAAGGTAAGCAACCACCAAAAAATTAAAAAATAAAAAATAAAAAACATAGTAATTCTACTCAACTGAGCTACTCCTCTTCTAGATATCTGTAACTCTGAAAGGGTTAAATTTATTACAGTGATAAATACATAACCATTTTTATGGCAGTAAAACTCATAACAGCTAAATCATGAAAGTGGCCTATATGTTAATGAACAGATAAATGCATAAAGAAAATGTGGAATGTATACACTGTGCAGTACTGATTTGTCATGAAAAGTATAAATCTGAATCATTTGTAAGAAAATAAATGTACCTTAAGAGTATAATGTTAAGTGAAATAACCCAGACACACTAATATAAATATCATGTGGTATCTCTTATATCAGAAACTGAAAATATAGATAAAGAGCAATATAAAGATAGATAATAGGAAACAGGGAAATAAATCTCTTTCAAAACAGAGTTGGATTAAGAGATGGAGGAGGAGGAAAGGGTATAAAAGAATTAACGTGTTTATAGCTTCCTTCTTATGTAAACTGTAATGAAGAAATAGAAACTCTTAGCCTGAAAATACATTTTTCTAGGTCCTGCTTCTTTTGTTCCTAATTCACCCTTCTTGTAGGCCACATTTTATCAGACACAGAAGATTAAATATTTTATGGTTTCTGTTGCATGAGAAACTGATATGAAATGTGGAGGTGGACTCTGTAGAGTGGGGAAAGGGATTCAAGGATGAGGAAGACAGGATGGCAAACAGTGATGTGGGTAGCTAAAAATGGTTAAAGTGCAAAATATATATACCAATTCCCCAAGATTATGTAATTATTGTGTATCCTAAGCATGTATTAATAAAAAATGTCTGAGAGCTGTGCAGGCATAAGGAGGGATACGCCAAGCAGCAAGAATGCACACAGCATCTTTAGCAATACACAGATTTTCCACTCGTCTCTCATCAGCTCTGACATTTTTTCCTTGGGTAGAAGTTCAGGGAAACTTACTCCTAGAAGAGATGGTGACTACAGGAATACAGCATATCAGCTGAATTCGTTTCATGCAAGTATTCACTGAGCTGAGAATTTTTTCAAGTTGTGAGTGCTTTTATTTGTGCTTTAAAGTGAAATCAGAAAGTTGCAATCACAAATGAAAGCATCATGAATTACATATTACCAGAAAGAAGGCAGGCTGTGTATACAGGAAAAGACACAGGGTGTTTCTCCACACTTGGCCACAAGAGGGTGGAAGTGCAACTGTGATGGCAGAGAAAGCTCTGCAGGTGTTTAGATAAGGTCCTCGAGTCCTGGGTGATGCTGGATTGTACTGTTACTGATTCATTGTTCCCTTTCATAGCTTAATACTTGCATATGAGAATAATGCTGACAATTTTTCAACAGATCTTATAGTCATAGGCAAGAATCAGTCAGGACAGGCTCAGAATGATCTGAACACAGAAATATTGGCTACAGTCCCCTCTTCTATCACATACAGTGAAAAGTAGAGAGAGTTTATAGTTAGTGAGATGGCTCACAAGGAAAATGCGCTTGAAAAGTAACCCTTACTCTAACCACAAAAGAGTGAGGCCTGGGTCTTTGGGTGGTAGACAAGGGATAATGTGTTCCTCATTCAAGTGGAGGGAAGTTTGCTGTGGGCTATGCGCACAGGCCTTAAATACATGCAGATCAGACTAATATTTCCTCATAATTGTTGTCTCAACCTAGCTCCGGAGGTGGGGCTCGACTGGTCTAGCTTTCAGCTCCTCAGTATCTATGTAAAAATCCGTGAATGTCTAACAGAACAATGCAACACAGTGCATTTCAGTATATTTATCCCAATAGTTACATTCAGGAAAGAAAAGTGTGCAAAAGAGCTATCACATTGAGAACTCACAATGTTGCAATTTATTTTTCTTCATGCATTAATCCTCTAAGATCATGTGTGGAAGTTTATATTGATCCATAAATCATGACCTGCCCAGAATGAGACTATGGTTAGACCATTCCCAATCACAGCTCACTCATGAGCCACAGAGAGGTATCTTACTCAACAGAGACTGTGACTACAGGCTAGGCAGGTACATCTAACCTTGAGCTTTTTGCAGAGAAACACACATGAGTTGACAGCTTGTATTTGTCATTGAAAAGAAAAAAAAGATGATTTGCTCTGATCTTGCTCATCCAGGATGGCACATTTCCAAATAACCCTGCCAGGACGCTCTTGGCAGGTTAAATGTGATCATCAACTTGACTCCATCAGCAGTCTCCTAGGGCATTAACTAAGCTTATGTCTAGGTTGGTCTGGATGAATGATGGAAGTCGGATCTTGGAGTCTGTATCTGCTCCCTGTCCCCTGTCCTCCACTGTGCTGTTCCTCTGCTCTTCTTCCCAGTTCCCATGGTTTTTGCAGCTTTATTGCACCAACTTCACATCCCATGATGTAACCACTTGGAGCCAGCTGCTATGCACTGAATGGTCTGAAGCCGTGAGATAAATATTCTTCTCCTGTTTAAGAAGTGCTTGTCAGGTGTTCAGTCCCAGCAATGGGAAATCTGATGAATCCCCATGATATCGAATCCTTTCTGCATACAGATGAAGTTTAATACACAAAATGTGATGGCTATTTTCGTCCAGTGTTAGATGCAATTGAGAACAAGGACTGATTACTGTGTGTCGGTTTTATTGGGGGAAATTCCCGGTGCTGGTCAAGCTGAATCACATTACTCTTTACTGTCTTTAAAAAAATTGTACCATGTAAGAAATACACAACACAGGAGTAGCTTAAACCTCAGATGAATGTCATCAACTCAGGACCTTTAAATTCAGTCAAGTAACTCACATCCCAAATGTCTTACCTGTGAGTTGCACCCCTTGATGCTCTCTGGGTTTTCTTCAACCAACTCAGAATTTCTCTCTCAGGCAGCTCTTAACTTTAGGTTTTCTCAAAGTTTATGAACTTCAACCTAAAAACTTATAATAATTGTCTTACGTATTGCACTGCTATGAAAACAAAGAGTTACAAAGCCAGACTTTTGAGTCCTGGAAAAATTACTGATGCTCTGAGGTTGACTTTGTTTCTCACACGCTCACATCAGCTTCTGGTAACTCATCACTGAATCACATGGGTTTTTCATTTTGCCAGTATTTCATTTTTCAAGCATATATGATTTCCTCTAAAGATTTTATTATACTTTTCTTCAACATTTTAAAACAAATAACATTTCCACTGCTGCTTAAATCCCTGTAACCACTGAGTAACTACTCCAAAATTACTGCCACTATTCAGGCCAAATGGGTTGATGGCTGTTATTTTACTCAGTTTCTTGTATCTGAGACACAATATTGGAAGCCTCCAATGTAAGGAAAGAGAAGTTTATTTTGACTCACAGGTTGCAGATGCTTCAGCGAATAGTCAGTTGGCTTCAAGGAAGTCCACTATGGCAGAGGAGAAAGAGCTCCTGGAATGATAGGCACAAAGAGAGCAATCAAGGGAAGAGGGAAGGGGGTGTACGCTTCCAGACCACACCCCCAGTGACCCACCTCCTCCACCCCAGCTTCACCTCCCAAATCCCGTTTAGCTCAAATTCAACTGAGTGGACCAATCCACTGTTGACTATCAGATTCCCACGATCCAAACACTACCATAAACCCCTCTGGAGGGACCTTGTGGGGATCTTGTGGGGAGGGCAGCCAGACATAAACCACAACAGGACCACGCAGTGTCCTCATGACCTGTAGCATTGACAGAGTCAGAAGGATAAGGGAATAAGCAGATATACTGCAACACTGTGTCTCCCTGAGAAATAAACTCACATGTAGAGTCACTACTGTGATTTATCAAAGTCACAGCTTGATCCCTACCATCCCAGAGGTCAGTGAGGAGAATCATCGCTCTGACACAATCTGCACAAACAAAAGGTGCACACATTTAGAAAGCAGGATATCTTTTCATTTAACATTTTAGAACAGAAAACGCTTCTTTATGTATTTTATTTATTTTTTGTAGCCCTACCAATCGAACCCAGGTTGCTTACACTGAGGAAAATTCCAAACTTTTTGCATCTTTCTTTTTGACACAGTTTATGGCTAAGTTGCTAAATTGGCTGGGCGGCATTCTCCTATACTAGTTTCTTCAGGGCATTTATTATGAACAAACATAGAATTTGTCAGAGGCTTTTAGTATGCATATTGAGATAATCATATGACTGTTATTTTTCTTTGTAGTTTTTCTTATTCTGCTATTTTTTGGTTATGATGGATCATCTCCATATTCCTGGGATGAAACAAAGTTGATCATAAACCAAATTGATCCCGTTCTCTAAGCTTTTAAATGTGTCATTTAATTAAGTTTTTAAGAACTTACTAATAACTTTACATCCAAATTTGGTCCAATTTTTTCTCTTTTGTTGAGTTGCTACCTGATTTTGAGATTAAAGTGATATTGGCTTTGTAGATGAATCTGGATGAATCTATTTCTGTTTCATAAAACAGTTTGAGGAGCATTTGTGCTAATTGATTGAAGATGTGGTAAACTTCATAAAACTGATAGTCAGCTTGGGTGGTTTCTGAATCACTGAAGAGAAGTGGCAGCTCCAGCCAGGAGATAGCATAAAACATGGGGGTTTCTTCTCTCCTGTGGTCCCCAACAGACATCGAGGTGCTTCTCAAAGTGGCACCTGGTAACAACAGTGTATGAGTCTAGAGGGAAATGTTTGAAATGTGTCTCATACCACCTTGGTACCCAGGACTCAACTGTCTCTTTCACCCAGACTGCCCATTTGTCTGCTAGTTTAGTCTGCTGTCTTGGCTTACATTATGATACTCTCCTTGAGCTCCCAGAGGTAAACATCACCACCCGCACTACGCTACCACACATTCAGTGTTGATCTTCTCTACTTTTGCTATTCTAAATATTAGTATTTCTGGACTTTTTCATGGTGACTGATTTGTCCTCCCTCATATCATGCTTCTCTAAGTCTGGTTATTTGATCAGAGAGCTGCTTACCTCCTGGCTTATATTAAGCACCTGCAGAAGCCTACGTACCCTGGTGTCCTGAATTCCTCCAGGCTGATATCTCTGAGTTTAAAGTATTTCATTAAATGGGGGAAGGTAGAGTGCAGAGGCAAGCAGGAATTAGATTATTGATTCAAGTGAGTCATTGAATTTTTAAAGTCTTTCATAGATTTCCCTTTTGTTTCAGGGCTCTTCTTTTTATTGCACTGTATCTTGTGCATTGCAGTGATAACAAATGAGGGGAACTGCACTCCCTGGTTCCTCTTCTACCTCCTTAAATTCCTAGAAAACGGTGCCGATATATTACTACACCAAGATTTCTGGGAACCTTAGCATGGAGAAGACTACTGCTCTCAGTATTAACTACAGCTACCACAAGCAGGGATCCTAAAAGTAACTAATCTTTGATTTTTGTAAAACTGTACTATATCTAGCAGATTATCTGTTATATAGGAAAATAACAAAAGAAGATGAGATGAGCATCCAGGAGAGGAAAACTACACTGTACTGAAAGGAAAAGCAGACTGATTTTGTTTTCTGGTGACAAGGAACAAAATAATTACTGCAAACAAATCTATAGCAGAATGGTCTCATGTGGAACACTGTGGAGGGGAAACCTAGCCTCTGCACAGTCACTGAAATCAGCCAGTAATACCAGTGTGAACACCCACCCAGCCCTGCTGATTTGCATGGGCGTGGAGCACAGCCCACTCCCCCAGGGACTTCTTCATAGGCTGCTCACCCTCTGTGCAGGCGTCAGTCCCAGTCAGGACACAGCATGGACATGAGGGTTCCCGCTCAGCTCCTGGGGCTCCTGCTGCTCTGGCTGCCAGGTAAGGATGGGCAGCACTGCAGAGTTGCTCAGCACTCTATGGTCAGAGTCATCTGAATGTTTATGGAAGTTCTTTAATAATGTGATCAGTTATGTAAATATTGATTTTCCTGTTTCCATTGTCAGGTGGCAGATGTGACATCCAGTTGACCCAGTCTCCATCTGTGTCTGCATCATTAGGAGACACAGTCACCATCACTTGCAGAGCCAGCCAGGGTGCTAGCAATCATTTACATTGGATTCAGCAGAAACCAGGGCAAATTCCTAAACTCCTAATCTATTACGTAAACATTCTGAATTCTGGAGTCCCCTCCAGGTTCAGTGGCAGCTGGTCTGGTACAAATATCACCCTCAGGATCAACAGACTGGAGCCTGAAGATGGTGCAACGTATTACTGTCTACAGAGTTATAATACACCTCCCACAGTGATACAAGCCACAACGTAAACCAGCAAGGGAAGCAGATGTGTGAGGTTGTGCTGCCCCATTTTCTCTTCTTGATGCTTTCATGTGACAACAGTGTTTCTCAGATGCAGCCAGGATCTGAAGGTCATCTGAAGGTTGTAGCCAAGGGGTCAGGCAGGGTCCTTGCCCCTTACATTTGTTTCCTCCTTCCAAGCTCCAACCACACAGATGCCTGTACTAATTTAGTAAAGTACACATATCATTGCACTTCAGGGATATGCAGTACAGCAATTTTGAGATTCATAGAGTAAATGGAAAGTAAAAGTAGATACTACATGGAGATATATAAAATAGAATGAGAATTTAAATTTCTTTCAATGACCAGAACTGTGGTATTGAAAGTGACGTGTAAAAACACAAAATGCAAAACCTAAACTGAGCTGGACGTGGTGTTGTTTGCCTGTAATAACAGCAGTAAGGATGCTGAGGCAACATGGCTGTCACAAATACAAACCTAGACCTGGACTGCATAATGATTTTCAGGCCAGCCCGAGTTACATAGTGAGATCCTGTCTCAAAAGCGAAGCAAAACAAACAAAAAGCACAGCAATGGTAACAATAGTAGATTCTTCTACGAGTGATTATTATTCTTCACAAGCCCAGGAATACCTGCAACATAAATTCCAAGCAGAATTATTTCTGTAAAGGTAATTACAATGTCAGCAGCAACTCTTGAACCCCAAAATTTTATTTTGATGCAAAAAGCAAGTGCTACAAATACAAGATTCTCTGATGCTTCCCCAGAAGCCACAGCACACCTGCCACTGACATTGTGGTTCATTCAACCATGCAGTCCTGAGATGCAACTTGAAAACTCAGCTGTGGGAGCATTCATATTCTGAGCAGCACATAACACAGCCTCACAGAGATTCTCCACGTGCGTCTCCCTGACAATACTTTCCAACTGCTACCCTTACCTAAGGATAATATACACAAATATTGTTCAATAGAATGATTCTATATTTGCCCGTGTGGGTAAATTTGCGCACTTTATTCACTCCTGTAAGTGACCATGAGAATGTTGGACTCCAACAAATCATTGATGGTTTAGCATTTGTCCTTGATCAAAAAGTCTGGTGACAAGATGAGTCAGCTTGCATTAGACAAGTGTCAAGTGAGCTCTGCCAGTGTAGCCAAACCGTGAACAAGAAGATACAGACACATGAAGTGCACACTGAGTGTTGTCACTCTCTGATTTCTGAGTGGTTGTTTATCAATCGTTATTCTTCAACACTGACCAACACAAAATTTCCACATCTACTCCTTTCCATAAGTGTTTATGTAAAATGCGTAGCCTTCATAAAAATGTTTAGTAATCAATAGTTGAAGATCTTGAGAAGTTAAAATCAATAATAGTTGAATTAAAGTGCAAAATGTATGCATTCTGCCTGTGCATTGTTAATATAAATACAGGTGCACCTATTTAATTGGAGACATTACTGGACACACATACACACATATACATGCATTCATGTCAGTGTGAAATTTTTAGGTTAATTCAAGCATTTCTGGACTATTTCTGATAATACAGACACATTTTTGATTTGACATTTGTCAGTTATTTTAGTTCAACTGATATCATACTACTGTGTTGCTCAAGGAGGACCTGGGAGAATGGAAATCACACAATGGACACTTCAAGTGTCACAGCTCTGGTACCTTGTCACAGAGCAAGTCTAAAAAGGGATATATTTATAGCTTATGGATGGTTGGCCCTTTGGAAAGTTGATAGTAACTAAGATTCAGTGGCCATGTTGGTTGGCATCACTGTGTTATGTTTAAGGTCAAAACAATTATTCATCAAGAGAAAATCATTTCCTTTTTGTTTTATTTCTTAGTTGTGACCAAGTATCATCCTATTGTCTCTCCCTCTCTGCATGCTTCAATATTTGTAATTAAAGTTGTAAAATCTGAGACTAGTTTAATCATGCCACACAGATAATTACTGAAAATAGACAACTTAAGTTAGCACAAGCAAAGAATAACAGAATATCTCTGGAAAATTACCTGATTGACTCTACTGTATTGAAACCGCTAAATAAAAAGCAGTGAGAAGGAAAACATCATTGGTCATTTGTATTCTCAATTCATAAATTATTAACCCTTATGTGAAAGCCAAATATAACAAACTAATGTAACCAAAATACCAGACAGTGCCTGGAACTCTTTTATGATTGTGGTATCTAAAGAAACAACAAAAAGTAAGTGTGAAAATGTGTTAGAAACAAGGACCTATTTACTGGAAAGCAAATGGCTGTCATGGAAAATGAAAAACAATGAGGTACTTCTCTACCGCTGGCCACAGAGGGGTCAAGTGCACCTGTTGATAGCACAGGAAGCTCTGCCCTGTCTGAAAATGACATGGAGGCCTGGGTGTTCATGGAGTGTACTATTACTGATAATCTGCTTTCATTCAGAAACAATTTTGTCCATTTTTCCAGTGAGACAAATAGGACCATAGATGTTTATTTATCTCTAGACACATTGTGCCAAAGTCCATCTGGCTAAGTCAAAGTGATAGGTGAATTGGAGGAACCAAGATTAAATTATGTGATCAGAGAAGGGAAATTCAAACCTTAGGTTGGGCGAGGGCCTTTCCTGACATGAGCACCTGGACATGGGCTGCTCGAGTATAGCAGGAGGAGGCAAGAGGAGCCCAGCTCACCTGGATACTCATGCTTTGCATGTTCCTCTCAGCTCTAGATGTAGTTAGAGAACAGGTCATTGTCTGTGGCCAAACTCTGGAGCAGGTCTGCTAAAGTAAGGTCCAGACTGAACCAAGGAAGCCCAACTCTCCTCCCCCACCTCCAAATATGTTGGCTTCCAGTTGAGGGGAATACGGGTGTTTCTGCACATCTGAAACTCTCTCACTTTTGTGGGGTTCTGTGAAGTGATCCCACCTTTCCATAAAATGCTTGAAGGTCTAGGTAGTTTCAGCATCCTGGCTCTGCTGGGGTGACAAAAGGTCTGATCTAGATTACAAGGGTAACAGTTCTGTTTTATCTCTTTTCTCAGATACAACCAGAGAAATTGCGATGATCCAAAGTCCTCCTTCCCTGTGTGCACCTGCAGGAGATACAGTCATCCTTTCCTGCAGGTACAGTCAGAGTGCTAGAGGCAAGGTAGCCTGCTACCATCAGAGACCCAGGCAAGCTCCCAGACTCCTCAGCTAAGTGGTGTGACTTGGCCACTAGGCTCCCACCCCACTTAGTTGGCACTGAGTCAGTGACAGACTTTTATTTTACTCTCAGTAGTGATCCAGAGCTCGATGAGTTTGCCATGTGTTGCCATTGTCAGCATGGTAGGAGGTGACCCACAGCAACTCACCTTGGCAAGGAAGCCTCTGTGAGAATTGTGCTGTGTTTTGCTCATATCAGCTGCTTCCTGTACAGACAGCTGCTCTGGGGTCTTCTAAGCTTAGCACCTCCTCTGTTAATCTAGGGGAAAACATGTGATTATGAAAGAGATAGTACTGGGAGGATTTGCACTGTGACTCTTGCAATTCTCCCCTGATTTACTTCTAAAGGTCAGTTCAGGAACAAGTACCTTGCCGAAACATTGATATATTCCCACTCCATCGTGACAAACCTTTTAGAGGTATACAAGAATGCAATAAGGTGGGCACAGTAAGAATAACAGTAACTGAAAGGGGAGAAAGAACACTATCATAATTCACAGACCAAATGGCTATGTGGACAGAAAATAAAAATCAATCTATATAGAACTAGGAGCATTAACATTTGAAATAGCAAATTATCCAATTCACAAACAGTTCCAAAAAAGGTTATTTATATATACAAACAATAGCGGAAAAAATTAAAGCTATTTTTAAAAAGCACTTATGGTACTAAAATTTACAGTACAATCACAAAACTAAGGGGAAAACTAATGTATCTAAGTCTCATAGCCTGAAATTACCCAAATATCTTAAATACCATCATCATCATCATCATCATCATCATCATCATCATCATCATCATCTTCAAAACAACAGCAACCAAAACTAAGGAAATTGAAAATGATATTTATTTCAATGACTCAGAAGTATCAATCCTCATTGTTTTTTGAAATGAAAATTCGTCAGCTGATTCTCCCTTGTGTAAAGGGGTCCAGGTTGTGGACGCCCGCAGCAGCCTAGGAAGCTTCAGGGTGAGCACTAACAGGACCAGTTACAGGACTGAGCTGCTGGGCCGAGGGCAGTCACGCTGTCCAGCAGAAGAGAAGAGGGTGAGCAGGGACGGCCCCCATGCCAAGGCCCATCTTGTACGCACGTGATTAACAGCTTCTCCTTCCCTTGCGGAGCAGAAACGAGGCTGACTGAGGCTGACTGAGATGAGATGCTGACACTGTTCTTGTTCTTGCTTGTTCTAGAGCTTCAGGGAGCAGTGGGAGCAGGGCTGAGAGGAGCCAGCCCTGCCTCTGTGGTCCTGGTCTCTCACACTCCTCCCCTAACTTTCTTCAAAGTCTTCTTTAATGATAGATTTCTGGGACAACCTCTGTGGTAAATAGATGGAATTGCAACTAAGTGGAAGAGTAGAATTTGGCAGAATCCATGCTGCCTCTACTCCAACTAAACCACCTAATAACAATGATGGAATCACAGGAGGAGCTCCCCTTTCCAGAGTTTCCAATTCGGTGAATCTTCTCTTTCTGTCTGCCTAAAAGAAACTTAAGAGTCATTGATGTGTCCTGGGGCCTTTTGTTCATAAGTGGAAAAGTAGGTGAGGCCCCCTGTAAGGCAAATATTCCTGACATCAGAGAGCCTTAAAAAATTAAAATATCATTCGCACACTCATACAATATGGCCTGTAGTAGATTGATCTGTCTATCTATCTATCTATCTGTCTGTCTGTCTGTCTGTCTATCTATCTATCATCTCTCTACATGCCTAGTTAATATAAAGCAAATGCTGTTTTGTTAATTATCTGGTCATAATACTGGATGATTTCTGGGTCCTTAAATTGAAAGAATTGTGCATTTTATAAAATACTGCCCTAAAGTATACTCTCCTTGTGTGAAACACTCTAAAAGCCTTAGATTACAACCTTGAAAGAATTACACGGGGACAATTCCCAAAGTGAAAGTGATAGTTTTATTTAAATGTAACACGAGATAAGTACTAGATAAAATGATAAAAGATTAAAAAGGTGAAAGGAGATTTATTTATAAAGAAAGAACAGCACTATGACACAGTAACCTTTCATAAGTAAAGTTTTTATCAAAGATATTGAAGAGGAACACACAGACCAGACCGAGATAGGCGTTAGCAATTTACTACATCAAGACAAAATAGAATATGAGAAGCTGTGAGCAGGGTGAATGAAGAATAAAATGTCCCTTAGAACTTAATGTAACTTTGGATTAAAATATTGAGGTCAGATTTAAGACTTTTTTCATGTATCACTCTTCTTTAACTGCTACTCATAAATGTAAATTCTTTCATATTAACAAAATAGTAGCAGTAGATATTATGTGTTTGGTACTGTTCTAAATTTTGAACTTTTTAAACTGCAAAGTCACGATTGATACTTTTATTTTGGTATTTTCATAAGACCGATGAGAACAAGCCCCATTCTATAAGAGACATAGCTCAATTCTCAGCAAAGAGAGCTGGTTTGAGGGACGGCCTGCTGCAGTAAGGCTAAGCCCACCGGGGGTATGAGATCTCATTACAAATGAAGCTCTATTTCCTGAATCAGTGAACATTTGTTTGGGAGTTGAAGTAGCATTAATAAAACTTTCTTGAGACCTAAAGAAGGTTGATAAAGCAAAATAATTTAATTATCTTGGGAAAATTTAATATGTAAGAAAGGCGGTTCAGACTGGGACACATAACACAAAATGCTGCTTACCCTGTCCGGAGGAAACGCTGGAACCCAGCACAGCCACCAGGTGTGCCCAGTTCTGAGCAGTGTGAGGAAACTCATACTGGATTCCACTGACATCCAATTATGTACTGAGGTTTTCCAAATTGTTACAGAGAGATAAGACTAGGTCTGGTTAGGTGTATGCTATGCACTTTGCAGGATGTAGTGCATGGGTGGAGATAATAGAGGATCATCTACAGTGTAATCATCTTTTTTCAAAGAGGTGATGTCACTACACAGTGGAATCAGAGAGGGACCTGCTCATCTGTTCATAGCTAGTACCCACACTTATACCCACACTTAGGGACTCATAAGTGTCACTCTTACATAATCTCACCAACAATGCCATGGCTGCATGAGCTTTGAGAAATAAATATGAGCAAGAAAGAAAAGGCATGACTGGGAGGTGGAATTCTGATTCACTCCTCTTTTGAACCCTGTGTCACCATGCACTTTTGTAGGTGAGAAGGCATAAAGAGGGATGAGAGAGAGAAATGGGCCTGCAGACTTCTATTTTGTTCCCTACAGGTTCCCCGTGCAAACCTCTGACTTGTTTACAAGACCAGAGATGCAGAAAGCCACAGTGATTCAATTCTGTGAGCTTAAGAGAAAGAGAAACATTCTACCCTCAGTGTGGCCACATCCTTTGATGAGTAAGCACCTGGCATGGGCTGCTCTAGTGCACAACAAGGAGGAAAGTGTCCCTGCAGCTGGAGCCCAGGTGGCCCCAGTTGCTTTGCATGCTCCTCCCAGCCCACCCTCCAGTCCAGAGCCCATATCAGTCCCTGGGCCACAGCTCTGGGGAAGACCTGCATCAGCCAGGACCCGCAGAGAACCATGGAATCTCCAGCATGGCTCCTCCTCCTCCTGTTCCTCTGGGTCCCAGGTGAGGGGGACATGGCATAGCCCTGCATGTCTGTGAATTCCTTTATTGTTAGGATCTAAAGTCTGGCGCCTCTACTCAGCAAGCACAGTGATAAAAGTTCACTATATTGCAATGATCCTAGTTCTACTATTAAGACCACAGGCACGATATAGACTGTGCAGCTGACATCCTTGTTTTATTTCTTATTTTAGGTACCACTGGAGAAATTGTGATGACACAGACTCCAGCCTCCCTGGCTCTGTCTCTAGGAGAAACAGCCACTCTTAGTTGCAGAGCCAGTCAGAGTGTTAGCAACTACCTAGCCTGGTACCAGCAGAAACCTGGGCAGGCTATCAGGCGCCTCATCTATGGTGCCTCCAGCAGGGACACTGGTGTCCCAGCCCGGTTCAGTGGCAGTGGGTCAGGGACAGACTTTACTCTCACCATCAGCAGCCTGCAGCCTGAGGACGTTGCAGTTTATTATTGTCAACAAGGCTCTAGTGGGTACCACAGTGATTCAGTCCCCAACAAAAACCTCACCAGTCTCATCTGCCTTCACTCTCTTCCTCCTCTGAGTGAAACTACTTCCTCTATAGCCAGAGGGTTGATCTTTTATGGTTTTTGATTTCTTTTGACATCTGACAACAAAGTTATAAGAAAGAGAATGTCATGCTTCATTTACATTATGAACATGCATTCTATTTTCAAGTGGCTTTCACTTCTCAGATAAAATATCAGAGATTAACAAGCATGTACTGTAAACTAAATGAACCCTTCAGATAACTTATAAATACTTTATGTTGGTGCAGAAGATAACTGTGGATATTTGTGCCTCAATATCCTTCTTTGTGTATTAAGTATGGTAAAACTGACTTTCTCAGCATAAAAGACAAAATACCACAAAGCATGCTGGAAAAAATTATAACAGCTCTGGGACAATTAAAATGCACCCCTTTTGTAAGATGAAAGACCGCATTATTAGCATATGATACTTTCTTTAGCACTTAATTTTAACTTTAGATTTATGTATTCAAGATTACATAATGTTTCACACTATTATTTCCTTTGTCCTAGACGTGTGGAATTTTTTTCAGGACACTGACAGTCCTTCGAAAGTGACGTGATGTAGGCATCATTTTACAGAAGCTATTCTGTTCACCATAAAGTGCATTAAGAATGGGCAAAGAACAGTGTGATCATTTTCTTGTTGGAGTGGTTAGCAGTATGGCAAAATGACACCAAAGAGCAATTAAAAACTTTAGTGAAATCCTAGGAAACTGTCCATGACAGGAACAGGAGATATTGAGATGTTACCTGTGTGAGTGCAGTCTTGCTCTTCTCACAGACGGTGTGTCCCCACATCTTACACTCGATCCCATGTGCAGAAACCCTTCGCACTGTGAGCACAGACCATGATCATCTTTCTTGTGAATTACATGATGCAGGAGCCCTTTGCACACTAGGTAAATACCCTGTAAAATACCTTGGTTCCCCTCTTTTCCATGTTGCTACAGTCATTTAGAACTGATTTCTCTTCAGAATTACTAGAGATGTGTGAGGGAGGAGTACAGTGACTCATGAAACACACTATACTTAAGCAGAGATATTAGCCAGGTGTGGTGGAGCATGCCTGTAATCCCAGCTCTCAGAGATGAAGGCAAAATGATGGTAAATTTGAGCCCAGCTTAAGCAATTTAATGACTTAATGATAATCTATCTCAAAACACAAAATAAAAATGGACACCGAATGCATCTCAAAACATTTTTGGGTTCAATCACCAGCAATAAAAACAAGGAGAGGAGAAATAAATAGATTTGTTTAACAATGTTTTATCTAAAGAACACCTCAGCTTCCCTGAAGGAAAATATTGGGTTAAGAAGGGTAGAGGGCATGAATAATCACAAAAAACTCATGGAACATTAACACAGAAATGTGTAGTGGCCCCAGATCTACACAAAGAAAGACAAAGAGGCAGAGGGAGAGAAAAAGACGAAGGAGGAGGAGGAAGAAGAAGGAAAGGAAGAGGAAAGAGGAGGAGGAAGAGAAGAAGGAGGAGGGAAGGGGAAGGAGAAGGACAAGAGGAGGATGAGGAGGACAAAGAGGACAAGGAAAGCCTTCATATCCAAGGAAGTAATTACAACATTAATAGAAACAGAAACAATATACTCTATCAGTGTGACTTACTGCAATATTATGCTATGTAGTCAGTGCCTCCAAGTTCATCCAAATAAATGTGACTCCAAATCGCTTCTTGTGTGCCATCTTCACAGGTCCATGTGCTCCTCTCATACCAGATCAGGGTTTCTCTCCCAGGCTGTCCCTAATGCCATGTTTCCCTAAGTTGATCTGCCTCCACGCCAACAAATTACAAGTTTATCGCCTTTATTTTCTGCATCCCCGAGGAAACATATTTCAAACTCAGACCCTTCTAAAACCATGGAGCTGCAATACAATTAGAGAAGAGACCATTTGTAGCTGATTTAGTCACTGAATGTCACTTCACCTTTTCCCTAAGTCTTTTATTTTGTCTGGAAAGAGCTTTCCAAGTTGTCATTATTTCATTTTCTTAACATTTGACCTTTACAAATGCCTGTATGCTGTTAATTTGGCCATAATTTCCAAATCAGGCTGTCTATATCCAGTAAAGTCTCATTGAACCTCCTCAGTTATCCCTTATTTATGTATGCAGAGGTTTCCATCCTTTCCTAGCTTTATGGGTTCCTCAACATTCAAAAAGCAGAATTCTCTTTATCTGAAAGGTTGGAAGCATAAAACTTCTAAAATGTACATTTCTAAATAACTGCCATATATGAGCTGGAATCAAAATACATGATAAACATATCTTTGTTTGCTTTTGCTTGTTAATAGTGGGAGCCCAGCAAAGAGTCCTGATTGTCTGTCTTAAGAATAAGGGGAGAAAAATAAAAAAAACAGAGACAAGTATTGCATTCCATCAGTAACCAATGTCTCTGGATCAGACCTCTCCACTCCTAAAGCAGTCACTATTTATTAGGTGTATACAGTGATAGGTGGAGTTAGTAAAGGATTACAATTCATCAAAAGACTCAAACTTGAGAGGGCATAGATGATAATTCTGTGATGATTCCAAAGGGTATAGATGACCATATGCTAAGAAGGATCTTGTCCTGGAGTATAAACCTGGAATGACTCAAGAGGGCATAGATGATCTTATGCTTAGAAGAGTCAATGGGAAAACTCAGAGGAGTGGTACCAATAATTCCAAACCTCCCTTCTATCCCATAGGGAATTATGAAAATTAGCCATTATGAATTTGTGGTCCCCAACAGTTACCAGGAATGGAACTCATAACCTTGCATTTGCCAGGCAGACACTGTGCAACCGAGTTATATCCCTGGACCCATGGTAAGTATTTAAAAATACTATATTAAATATTTAAAATATTTAAAAATAGATCAATAAAGATACATTGCCAATAATTTCTCTCAAAAATCACTGCCCCTCTCTTTCAACACACTTGTCCCATTGTTCTAGCTACATTCTGAAGCAGTTCTGAGAGTCTTTTTCTTGAATATCTTTAGTATGTGATTAAAAAAGGGTTGAATGCTGTCACCAAGTGCCAATGAACTGAGAGGTGGGCTCATGACAGCACAATGTATCATCATGCACAATATTCACCAGATCTGTCACTGTGCAATTTCTGGCTCTTCCCAAAAGTGAAAATGACCAATAAAAGTAGAATATTAAAACACACATGACAATACAACTAAAGACACTCACAAAGAAGATTTCCAGAACTGCTTCAAAATGTGGCAAGTATGATATAAATACGTTCAATATAAAGGAAAGTATTTTGAGGAGAACTGATTGCTTTTTGTAATACATTTTTTGGACTGGATCTTTAAATTTGAAGGGGTCTCATTTTTTTGAGTTCTATATATATTCTAGATATTACTCCTTCATCTGAGGAACAGCTGGCAAAATCTTTTCTTGGTGTGTGGGTTGTCTCTTCATTCTGTTGGTGATTGTGTTTGCAGTGCGAAATCTTTCTCATAAGATGAGATACCAGTTGTTGATTCTTTATAACATTTCCTGGGCAATTGGAGTTTTGTTCATAAAGTTTTTGCCTGCAGCTACGTCTTCAAGAGTTCTACCTACTTTATCTTCCACAAATTTAGTATTTCTGTTTTAACATTTATAACTTCAGTGTATTTTGATTTTAGTTTGGTGTATGGTAAGAGGCCTGGTCCAGTGTTTGTCTTTGGCATGTGGAAAGCCAGTGTTTCCAGCACCATTTAATAAAGAGACTGTGTTTCTCCAATGTAGATGTTTGGTCTGTTTGTCAAAGTTAAGATCAGTCACATATCTTTAGATGTGTCCACAGAACATTAAAGTCAGAAATCCTGTCTCAACTGTATGAATTTCAACTGGACACCAGAAGAATTTCAATTTCCCAGTTTGAAATCTTTCAGGACTTTTACTTGTTTATTCAATTTTTGTAGCTTTCTAACTGCTGGAAATTTCTATTCATGTATCCAAATATTTTATTTGATGACAACTTTCTATTGATATGTGAATAATTGGATTCCTTTTTTTCTCTTTCTGGGTTGTATACAATGAAGTGGTAAATGGTCACCAAGGAATCGTTTGTCATTGTTAATTATCATTAATAAAATATATTGGCTGAGTGTGGTTCCTGTTACAGAATATAGTAGACAATTCCTTCTATAGTATTCTTTTCCACAATATGCAATCAGACTGTAATAAAAATAAATATCAGAAGGACACTCTAAGGAAGGGATTTCATCACTATACATTAGAAGTA